>VMDO01020386.1:0-37677 GCA_007922755.1 Pedetes capensis | reverse complement strand
GAGTCCCTGAAGAGTCCCTAGGGAAAAGACAATAATGAGATCTTTCAGGGACTCTTTCATCCAGCGTCTGAACAGAAGTTCATACACTCCCAGGGATGCAAAGTGCCATCATGACTAAAACAGCCCTGTGACATACACAGGAAAATGAGAGCTACAGACCTAGGAATATGTGGAATCCTGGCCCACACTGTCCTCACAGGTGGAAAGTGGACACACAAAGTGCTTGTTTCCTGGCTTCCTAATATATAATTGAAATGAACTCTACTGTAACTTTAGGGACAGGTATAAGACAATGTCACCCTTACAGATTTAAAGCAGGCAAGGGTACTGGTACCCATTATATCCATATTTACTTCACTAGTTTGGTGCTTGCAAAAAATAGGCCAAATCATGGCCTATGTTGGACTACTGCACACTAAGTCAAATTGTAGTTCAAATTGCAGCTGCCATCCCTGATATAACATCGTTTTATACTGCATATTAAGAAATCTCAATACCTAAAAGGAACCCAATCTCCATACCCCCAATCTCAATACCTAATCTCAATACCTAATCTCAATACCTAAATCTCAATCTCAATACCTAAAAGGAATCTCAGTCTCCCCCCAATCTCAATACCTAAAAGGAACATGTATCAGAAACAGTTTCCTTCCACGTGGGAAGGACTACAGAACACATTAAAAAACATGCATTAGTTTCACGTCAGGGTTAGGACAATTCTTCTCCAACACAACATATTTCAATATTGTGGCATCCTACAGAAAATAATATGGAGCCACTCTACTGATGACATCATATTAATCAGACATGTTAAGTAGATGTCTTAGTAAGAAAGAGGTGCTCCAGGTAGTGAGAAATGTACATCACAAAGATTGAAGATCTGGATAATCAGCAAAGTTCTTGGAAGGTTTGGCACCTGGGACCTGTCAAGACCAACCTCTCAGAGTAAAAGGAAAGTTACGGCACCTTGCTCTCTTACTCCAGGGAGATGCAATGAGGGGGTAGGCTGGTGCTGATTCAAGCTCTCCCCTTCTCTTTTGACTTCCCAGGATCTGGCTTTCAAGTAATTTATGGTGCATCCTTATAGGCAGCCTGCCGCTGGTGAACTACTAACCCTGGGATACAAATACCCACCCCTCCTGCTTTTTAGAGGGACTGATTCTCTAGGACAATTTGTGCTCCCATGATTTCCATGTGTCCAGGCAACATGTTGACCAACCGCAGTGGTACCCTTACTTAAAGGCTTCTCATGTTGTTCTGCTTGGCTCCCTCCCTTTTTACTGTGGGTCTTCCCTCAATAACACATATGCATAGGAATAGCTGATTTAGAGTCTCCTTTTTTCTTGTGGTACTGGGGAGCGGAACTCAGGGGCTTGCACACATTTCCTCACATACACTACCACTGAGCTGCACCTCAGCCCCATTTTTATATTTTGAGACAGGGTTTTACTAAGTTATGCAGACTGCCTCTGGTCTTGAACCTGTGATCCTCCTGCCTCTGCCTCCTGAGTTGCTGGGATTATAGGTGTGAGCCACTGCGCCCAGCCTAGGTTCTACATCTAAAGAACTAAATCTAAGAAATAGATTCCATTCAAATCGGTATATTCCTTACAAAAAATGGCTCTTTCAATACTACGACTTCCAAAAAACTAAGGACAAATTTTATATACCAAATTGAAAGTCTCCCCTCCCCTAAATAGAGCATAAAGTAGTAAAGAAAACAGTGTTAAGAATCAAACAGCTTTTGCGATAAAACTCCAATTTAAGCAGATATCATCTAATGTAACTTTGGGGAAATTATCTAACCCAAACATTTTTATTTACAAACTAGGGATAAAAATAGCTCTCACTTCCAAGATGTATTTCATAATACCTGGCATATTAGAAATGTCTAACAGAAACTCTGTATTAGTCATTAATGTTGTAACCATCAACTCTGTTATGGAAATAATGGAAATAATTCCATATAATTACCTAATCATTGTACCTCTGAAGGAAAAAATAAAAGCTCTATATACTCTCCCCAATCTTTAGTGGTACTTGGGAGATGAACCCAGGGACTCACACATGCTTTGCAAGCACTATACCACTGGGCTGCACCCCAGCTCATTTTTTTATTTTTTGAGACATGATCTCTCTAAATTGCTCAGGATGCCTCTGGCCATGAACTCATGATCTGTCTGCCTCCGCCTCCTGAGTCACCGGGATTACAGACATTAACCACCACACTCAGCCCATATACCCCCTTTAAAAATATTTACATAGCTAATTTCAAGATGCCTGCAGCCAAACCACCAAGGCTTCTAATCCCGGAAGCTAAGCAGGGTTGGGCTTTGTTAGTCCTTGGATGGTAGACCACCTGGAAACACCAAATGCTGTAAGCTTGAGAGAAGGAAGGACCTGGAAACCCACTCCCAAAACACAAGCAGCCACTGAAAACCCTATGAATAGCAGGGAAGCACTAACAGTACTATTGCACCTGTTGTATGTAGGATTGCTATGAGTCGGACACCAACTCACCACCTCACAACAACAATTTCAAGACAATCCTGTTCTTTTCCTATTGACTATTTCTGTATATTCGTAGGCTTTCACTGCAATCACATACTAATTTGGTAGAGGCCATTCACACTGACAGTGACATATATGGGGCCAGATATAACTTAACCCCAGCATGAGTCACTAGCATCTGCATTAATGATATTGATAGTTAATATAATTCAAGACAAGAGCATTATTTAGAATCTTATGTCACCAAAAAGTGCATGCCAATATGCAGTGCTTCATTTGGCTTAAGTATAAGAAATTATCTCATTTTTTAAAAAATCAGAAAGAAATTTTTAATGCACATTTTATTCTTTAAAAGCAAAGTCTCTAAATTAATGCTCCAAATGTCAGAGTAAAAGTGATAGGCTTTTGGCAAATTTGTATTTGAATTAAAAACAAAAAGCTACAAACCCAACTGTGTTAAACTATGCACTAAAATAGGGAAATAGAAGGGTTTTTTTCCAGTCTAATTTGTTATATAAGTACACAACAAAACAGATATATCATAATTTTAAAATTATCTGTTTCCTAACAAGAAAAATTATGTGATTGATTATTCGAGGGGATTGATGAGATGTTGGTTTCTATATTCATCAAGTCCACCAAATAACTGAACATTCTAGTTAATATGTACTGCTATGAGTATGTATCAGCCCAAAAGTAATCAAAATTACAGATAGAAATCCCATCTAAAATTAAAACCTATTAGCATCATCATGAACAACAGAACTTCATCAACTTTTAGTATCTGTGTGACAACTCAGATCATAACTGATCCTTTTCTAATGCTACTCACATTATTTAGCTTTATGTTTCTGCATTATCTGACTTTCCTACTGCCTCCCACTCATACTTACTATTTTTCATCCTGACTTTTTCTTTATGACTGCATCAAAAGCTCATTAAGGGGGCTCCAGGACCGTGAGACACAAAGAAGATTAGGAAAAGCACTAGGATACTTTGTCAAAATGGTACATTAGCTGAGAAATATGTGAGACCATGAATTAACCCAGAAAGACATGTTCTTCCAAAAGTAATCAAAACAATGGTGATAGTTGTGTTTTAAAGTAATTTTTCAGCTTCAAATGGCAAGTATCAGGAATTACATCTAATAGAGCACTCATAAAACAAATGATCATGATGCATCAATGGATAAAGATATTGTAGTGTGTTTTTCCAATGGAATATTACACAACAACTAAGGAAAAACCTACTATTATTTGCAACAGTGAAGATCCATCTCCAAAACGTTGTTAGGTTCCCTCCAGTTGGTGTCCAACTCATAGTGACTCTATGTGCAACAAGTAAAACACTATTGTCAGTGCTTCTCTTCTATTCACAGGGGTTTGAATGGCTGATTGGTTTTTTGCAAGTGGGTTCCTGGGTCCTTATCCCAAGCCTATAGCACCTGGTATTCCCTGGCGGTCTCTCATCCAAGTAATAACCAGGCCCAACTCTGCTTAGGTTCTGGATCAGAAACTTAACTTCTGGGATCAGAAGCCACAGTGGTAAAGCTGCAGAACTCCAAAATGTTAGGTTGAGTGAAAAATCTCACACACACACTTACACAAACTTACACACTCATAAGTACATATTATGATGCCATACAATAGGATAATTGTATGAAGTTTAAGTATAGGCAAAACTTACCTACTGTAAGATGGAGAAATAATTTTACATAAAGGAAGCAAAAAAGAAGGCAATATTAATCTCTTTGAGGATGGTAGGATTGGCAACAGCCAACATTTCCCAGGGGATGCATCTGGTAAGATAGAAATGCTTTGTCTTGATTTATGTGGTGTTTACCTTAATATATATATGTGTAAAAAGACATTGAATAGTGTATTTAAGATTTTCATATCCTGGTCTATGTAAATTATACATATATTAAAAACGCTAGAAATAAGGCTGGGCGCAGTGGTGCACACCTATAATCCCAGTGGCTTGGGAGACAGAGGCAGGAGGATCACAAGTTCAAGACCAGAGGCAATCTGCGTAATTTAGTGAGACCCTGTCTCAAAAAAAGTTAAAAAAAAAAATGGGCTGGGGGTGCAGCTCAGTGGTCTAGTGCTTGCATAGCATGCAAGCGCGAGGCCCTGGGTTCAACCCCCAGTGTTGCAAAAATAAATAAAACAAATACATACGTACATATGCACATACATACACACACACATACATACATACATACATATCGCTAGAAATAATGACCAAAGCCCACAGTATATAAAATACATGGTCTTTACTTCAGGATATGCATCTAAAGAACAGTGAAAAAAATAGGGATGTTGAATAATGTCAGTGTTTACTTTCACCACAGTAAGTTAAGGAACCTGTTGGCTTTTGTGAGAAGTTACTACTAGCTTCAGGCAAGCTGAACCTAACTGAAGTCATTCAGATAGCAAGTCTATCCTGGACCATTTTGCTGTACCATGGGCATTCTGATTCTCTTACGACAGGTGCTAGAGTCCATGAGATCTCAGCTGTAGGTTATATCACAGCCTAGAACCAATCTTCCAAAGGCTGCAGGTCCTTTGGAATATTTTTTACTACAGGTCCTCAAGAAGCATGTGCAGAGGGTTTTTATGATTTGGATCTTGTCAGCCTCTGCACCACACATCCAAACTCCTTCACACTTCCACCTTTGGCAAATTCTGTCCCCTCCGAGTGAACCCCTTCAACCTTTCCTCCCCAACGTAACTGCTATTTCTTCCTTTAGGTGAACTCTAGCAATGCCTACATCTGTCAGCTAACTCTTGCTACCCAATCATGCTCACAACCCTCAGGTTTATCTTTATTAACACAATTCATCTTTAACATCGTGATGGTCTGATAGTTTTGCCAATTATCCATATAGATTATGAGATCCTTTAATACAGGAACAGTATTATACTTCTGTATGCCTAGGACCTAGTGCCATTTCTAGATGACATTCAAGTTTGTTGACTATGTGTTGAATGCAAGCATTTAAATTCTGACATGTTGTGACCATCCTTATGTCTTCCGCCAAAGCCTCTTAAAAATGCAACAAGATAAACTGATGCTTTTGTCTGAAATGTGGATTCTAAGAAAAAGGCAATTGGCTCTTTTATCAACACAAAGAAAGATGATGTTTAAGAGGTTAGAGAAGTAATTTTCTAATTCCAATTACAAACAGTGGAATACACTCAATTTTCAGAAACAGTGTGCAGAGCATCCCCTTTTACAATTGACTAAGGAAAAATGTTTCTACTTATTGTAAGAAGAAGGTCATATTAACTTTAAAATTCCAATTAACCTACAGTACACACCTAATATCATGAACACAGTAAGCCTAAAAGCACCCATTTCTCACTTAGCAGTTTTTTCCTTCCTTTTTCCAATGAGGAGAGATTAACAAGCATCTAATTTCTGTTAAAGAACATTAAGAAGCCCCTTCAACCATCCAATTTTTATAAGTGACTTTTCTTCCAGTCATCCTTGTGGCTAACTTAATGGGTCTTTAAAGTCTCACTACTGCTTTGCATTCATATTCAGCCTTGGATTTAATAGTTATACACACTTCTCTTAGTGTCCATACTCAATCCAAATAAATTACACCTTTTTACTGCACTAGGTACCTCTCTTTGCCAGCCAAGTGGGGAGTTTGTGGGCACCTGGGATGGTCCAGTGCTTCCAAAGAAAGAGAAACTTTAGTCTCAGGCTTTAACTGTTTTCTTCCAGTCAATGGACCAAGTCAATACTCTCCTAAATCATAGTTGCTGTTAGGTGCCATCAAGTCAGGTCTGCCTCATAGAGACCCTGTGTACAACAGAACACAACACTCCCCGACACCATGTCTTGTCCAGCACTATTGTCAGTGTGTCTCTGCTATTCATAAAGTTTTCAATGGCCGATTGTTTTGAGAGTGGATTGCCAGGTCCTTCTCCCTAGTCTGCAAAACCTGGTGTTCGCAGGTGGTCTCCCATCCAAAGACTAACTAGGCAGTCCCTAGTTAGCTTCTGAGATAGGCAGGATGGGTGGTTATGGCTACAAACCTCCCAAATGGGTAAGGACAGATAAAACCTGTTTCCTTGTCCCTGTGCTAAGGAGGCAAATAACTAAACTAGAAAGAAAACTAGAAAGAAAAGCCTAAACTAGACTAAACTAGAAAGAAAAGCCAGTTTTGGGCAGGTCTCAGCACAATAATTTTTGGAACACGTGATTACAAGAACAGAGCATTTCAAAGTGTTAAGAAGTTTGTGATTCCCAGTACTCCCCGCAACTCCATTTGTACATTTCTTCCTTTCATCTTCACATTTCACCTCCCCCAGCTCCCTTTCTTACTTTTCTTCTTCTTCAACCTCTCCTCTAATAACATCACTGTTTTCTATCCATTCTCTACTTGAATAAAAACAAAGTTGAGTTTTCTCAAAATTCTTTTAATTTAATATACTTTCCCTATTAACCCAGAACTTCACTATTATAATTCTTTCTCTTTGTTCCCTCACTTGTCCTTCACTGAAATCCTTGAGGTTCTTTTTATCTACATTGGATACACATGCATGTACACACACACACACACACACACACACACACACACACACACATTTTTCAATAGATAATCAGAGAATAGTAGGGCAATAAACATCCTCAGTAACCATGTAATCCAACCTAATTGATTTCAACATATGAGAAAACTGAAAAAAGGTAGAAGCAGAAAAGAAAATATTCTTCAATACCTATTTAGCACCTTAGCTAGTTAGCTGCAAATCCTATACAGTTCTATAACTAATGCTAGTTAACACCATACCCAGTACTGTCTCAGTATTTATGGTTGATGGTTATTAAATCACTCTCATACACACAAATGCACACAAACTTTCTACATGCCAAAATATAGATAGGCACAATCTAATGCAACTAATGTCTAGATGTAAATTATACCCCATGAAGAAACCAAACTACGTCCTCCATTAAGGTCTCAGGATTTTGCTGTATGTGTATATTTTGACAGGACTTCATATGCAAAATTATCTTGAAATTCTTGAGAATATGATTATTATTTGTCCTGTATCTTGTCACTTTGCCACTTCTAATGGTAAATTGTTTGGAGATATGCAGAAAGACCTAGGTGACCAGAGTGCTCCTTTCTGAAGGCTGCAGTGTATTTGGATGAACACTGGAGAGAGCTTGGTGGGAGTCCTATGGGATGACATTAACCACAGGCATACTCCTTTCCTTCTCTATTAAACCCATTCTAACCAGGCTTTGTCCAGTATTACTCAAATATAATTGCTTCTGATCTACCTCTTTGTCAATAGTACCCTACAAAGTCTTATGGTGTAACAGTCTATGTTACATGGATGAGAAATGAACATTTGCTCATTTAATTCATTGAGATTTTATTGAGACTGAGATCCATTTTTATGTATTTTCTGTTTTCAGCCTTCAAAAATCACGTGTGAATCCAATGGGTGCTGGTCTGTGAAGAGGGAGTTAGTTCCTTCCTTTTGTTGACTAAGATCTCCTTACTAGGTCAGGCTCATTTTGTTACTCCTCATTAGAAGAAGCTCTTTCTCAAAAGTCTGCTCCATTCCCAAACAATTCAACTTCTAGAAGGTGAACCAAGAGTTCATTTTCATTTCCCAAATGTATCTGAATCTATCGTTTAGATCCTAGTTAATGCTCCTGGCTATGTAGAATAAATGTTCATCTGTAACGGCACTTCCCAAACAGAATAAACACAGAATATCTAAGAGGATGAGATGAAAACAGAGACAGCAAGAGAAGGAAAGCATCACATGAGGTGAGACTTACAGGGGCTTAAAGATCACAGTGATGTCATGGGAGAAGGAAGGAGGAAGAGAGAGGAGACATCTATGGGGGTAAATGGTACATGGATAGAACTCAGAAGTAATAAAACATGGGATAAAGGGACCAGGGGAAGATCATCCCAGTGTTCAGCCATATCTGTCAAGCCACTTGGGTTGCAAGCGATAGAAACCCATGCTAAAGTACCTTACACCAAGAGCAGGAACATCTAAGCTTATACAAATGAAACTTCCACACCTAAACTGAGGCACTGGAGGGCCTTATGAAATCTGGTATCTTGTTCCCAGCATCCACATCCTTCATGTTTCCAGGCAGTCTATCTTCTCTTTATGAAGACAGGCTCCAACAGTTGAGTTGACACTCCGCAGACTTAGTAACTTTGAGAGACAGGGAGAAGGGAAGAGGGAAGGGGAGGAAGACTGTCCCTTTCTTGAAAACTATAATGAAAACTAAAAGCTGTTGCACAAAAGTCTAACTGAAACATACATTCTGGGGTTCATCATTACTCTCCAATGTTTTATTATTACCTTGCCTATAACTAACAGTGATAAGCTGACCAAGTATTTTCAAAGCATTCAATTACATTTTCTTTGAAATACTGTCTTATTTCTGATTTCTTTCCCTTCAATCACTTCATTGGTTTAATATAATTTTTAATTACATCAAATAATTCTGGTAGAACTGATTACTGGAACAAATTGATTTGGAAAAAAATACAGAAAATTCTTGGTAGCCAAAACTTTAACTGGTCCAAAGCATTCTAGAATAATACTATTAGACTTGAGTACTCAGTGTATTAAAGAATCAGACAGTGTATTTTAAGACAACAATACAGCCAAGCATGGAAGTGTATAACTATAATTCCAGCACAAGAGAGACTGAGGCAGGAAGGCTGCAAGTTCAAGGTTAATCTGGGCTGTACAGTGAAACTATCTCAAAGGAAATAGATTTATAAATAAGTAAAGACGACAACCAATAGTTTCTCATTGGTTTACATATTAGCTAGTTTAAAAATGACTGATGGCCAGTGTCATTATTTGAATATAAAGTGACCCCACAGGTTATGTGCCTTAATATTTGGTCCCTAAGTAGTGGCACTGTCCTGGGAGGTTGGGGAACTTTGGGAGGCAGGTCTAGCTTGGTGGAAGTGAGTCACTTGGGACAGGTCCTTGGAGGTTTTTATCCTACACATGTGGCTCTGTTCTCTTCTTCCTGCTCACATAGATATAAAATCATCTGCATGGGCCTTCCTCCTGCCACTGCCACACCTGCCTCACTGCCATTATGGATTGATCTACTAACTGTGAGCTCACAATCTCTGTCCTCCTTCACTTTATTTCTGTTGTTTTTCTGCTACAGTGACAACAGATGACTAATACAGCCAGTGAAGTCAAGGAGTAAAGACCTATTGGACTATTTGACAAGAGACAGCGTGGCTCAAGATCAATCTATACATTGCACATGCATATATGTTGTTAGGTGCCCTCAAGTCGTGTCCGACTCATAGTGACCCTCGTAGGGTTCTCAATGGGCTTATTTTTTCAGGAGTGCCTTGGGAGTGGATTGCCACATCGTTGTCACATTTTTGCGGTGCTGGGAATTGAACTCGGGACCTCAGACAGGGCAGAGCAGCGCTCTACCGGCCCCATGCATATAGACAGACAGGCAGACAGACAGGCAGACAGATAGATAGATTTGGATATATAGATATATATAGAGAGAGATATTAACTTCCAGCTACTTATTCTCATATCTCCTTCATTATCTAGGTTACAGATGTCTCTGTTTACACTTTATACCACTTGCTAAAGGTCAAGTCCCTAACTCTACTTTAAACATCATAAGATTAAAACTAAGGTGGATGGCTTTATTCTCCACCCAGATTTTCTTCTCACATTCCCTTCCTCAGTGCATTCTACTGTCAAGACACACATAGAATGAAAAGCCAGTTCTCATGGGGATCCTAAGACGGAGGCAGCCTCCACTTCGCTCTCTACTTCCTGGGGAGTCAGAGCAGAGGCTTTCCATGGGTGCTTGTAACATCTCAACACATCACCAAATGGAGCAGTCACATCAACCGCGCTCAGATATTCTCTCCAGATGTGAAAGGAAAGACAGAAGTGAGTGAAGGTGGCACTCCTCAGGAATGCCTAAGGGAAAAGATTCAAATGCACCTGGAAGGCTCTTAGTGAGTTCCTGAGGTGGAATGTTAAGTGTACTTTCCTACTAAATGGCTTCAGGAAAAAAAAAATGTTCAAAAGAAACACCATTCTGGATGAGTAATGTCCCCATCCAGAGAAAACTTAAAACTCACTCAAGTAGTTCTTTGCATATTCTTTACCATGGTCTTGGTCGTCTGATAAAAATGACAGGAGTTCAAGAATAAGGATAGAGCACCATAAGGACTCCAAGGGCTGTTGGCGAAGCCCCCAGGGTGGTTCAGGTTGTAATTGTTTGCCCTGAGTGTAAGGACGATGAGAATGAAATGTGTGCTGTAAAAGGGCTCTTGGCACATTTGTAATGGGATTGAGTTCATTAAATCCTTCTGGAAAAAATAAAGAGGAACAATTTTCCACACTGAAGAACTGATGCTTTTAAGTTACAGAACTGGAGACAAATACTGAATATACCATGGACTACAAGAAGAACCAACAGATCTGTCTTAGAAGTGCAACATGAGTGCTCCTTGGAAGCAAGGATGGCTAGACTGTGTCCTAGGTATTTTGGACATGTAGCCAAGAGGGACCAATCCTTGCAGGAGGACATCATGTTTGATACAGTGGCAGGTCAATGAAAAAAAAAAGGAAGACCCTCAACCAGATGGGTTGACACAGTGTCTGCAACAATGGGCTTTAACATAAAAATGATCCTATGCCTGGCAGAGAGTCAGGGAGTGTTTCGTTTTGTTATACAAAGGGTCACCATGAGTCTGACCTGACTTGAAGGCACCTAACAACCACCACCTTTTCCAGATCAGCAAGAAATAGGGAAATGAGCAACACTGGTGGATTTTAGGCATTGAAAAGAATCAGATGTAAACATGTACTAAGAATCCAGAAAAGGCTGGCAAGGCTTTGACTGCTGACCTGTGTTCACTCACATCCTCGAAATCTTTATGTTGACACATGTTGTATCCTGGATTCTAGACTCTTCTTCATTTGCATCTCACTTGTTCACATACTTCCACTTAGGAAAGGTGCTTTACAGCAATTACCCTAGCAGGATATTTCCTTATTCATTCCTTCTTTAGCATCTGTCATCTCCATATTAGATGCAAGTCCTGGTCTAGACTGTCACCTATTATTTCAGTATTTTATATCATGCCTCCTACCCTCTTGGAGCTTACAACATCAGCATTTACATAAGATCTTCAGGACAGGAATTGCCATGAGAAGGAACAAGCAGTATCTCACCACTCTCCTATTAAAAGAGGATATAAGTCCAAAAAGCATATGCATCACTTGCAAACAGCATTGTGGTTCAATCAAGTACGTTTTTTCTTGGTGTGTTCTCACAATCACCACGCAAAACTCTGTGATATGTCTACAACACTCCAGGCAATCAAGGAAGAGTAAAGTAGGACATAGCTCAAGTGGAAGCAAAACTATTTCAGTTCCCATCTTCATAGCTTTGAGCTTTCTGGTTTTATGAAAAATAAAGAATCCATTCAACCTTAAGTGAAACTTCTGAATTCAAATCCTTTTCTTAAAAAATGATTTTTTTATGCTGGGTTCATAGTAATATTTTTGGTTTATACTTTCACAGATTACAGATTAAATTCAGGAACCAAGCTTTTTTGTAGATACACTATAAAGTCATCAACAATCGTGAAAGCCAGTAGAGATCATTTTGGGAATCTATTCTTCATTACAGTAGCTTCCTAATGCTAATGATTGTGGCAGAGATGAAAAGATGCTCATCTATGACCCGTGTTGGCCACAGGAAGAGGAACATTTTGGAGGGCAAAGAGTTGAAGATGATCTGGGCATGTTTGTCTCTGAAGGCTTGCTGTGGGCTAGAGAAGACTACTGAGCATCCTAGTTAATGGTGCAACAAAGTGAGGAAGATGCCAAAGATTTCTTGGCTCATCAGAAAATGAAAAGAATCTTTAATCCCAGTGACTCAGGAGGCAGAGATAGCAGGATCATAAATTCAAGGTCAGAGGCAGCCTGTGTAACTTGGTGAGAACCTATCTCAAAGTAACTAGTTAAAAATGGGATGGGGGTACAGCTCAGTGGTAGAGTGCTTGCAAAATGTATGTGTGAGGCCCTGGGTACAGCTCCCCAGTACCAGCAAAAAACAAAAACACAAAGAGTCAGAAAATCACAGAAGTGTTTCAGGTCAGAAGCTAAGGAGAACTGCCAAGTCCTAGAGAAATTCCCCAGACACTGGGCAGCCAGCAGGACCACAGCTGACCCATGGAGGGCTCCGCTCTGCATTATCACCATTAAACTGAGAGGAGAAACGATGCCCTTCACTAGGAAACACTGAGGCCTCTTCTTCTATAAATGGAAAATAAACACAAAAGATAAAAGGAAATAAAAAGCTAATTTCACATAGTGTACTTGCTAGCACTTTGGCCAAAAATAATGTCATGTTTGTGTATATACACAAAATGTCAGCCAAAAAATCCAGATGTTGGCAAAACATGTTTAAAAGATGAATGTGAAGGATAAAAATGTAGGTTTGTAATTAGCTCTTGCCTGTACATCTGAGTATACAGTTCAAAGATATAGGATATATTATGAGTACTAAGATGGTCTAGCCTAGCACAATCTAAAAAGGACCATCTATAAAAAAAAGAAAAAGAGAGAGGGAGAGAGCAAGAGAGAGAGGGAGAGGGAGAGGGAGAGGGAGAGGGAGAGGGAGAGGGAGGGAAGGAGGGAGGGAGGGAGGGAGAGAGAGAGAGGAAAGAAAACCCTTTAGTCAGGATAGGAAAACTTACTTATATTTATAAAATCTATTCCATTAACAGTTTCATCTTTAGACACTTCACAGCTTTGGTCAGAAACCTCAGCATGACTGAAAATGTTTTTTTGTTTTTTGTTTTTTTGTTTTTTCACTTTTTTAAGACTGACACTGTAAATGCATAGCCTCAATCTGAATGCTCCATATGCCGTGAAAATGAAAGAAGCTTGGTTCCCTTTTTAACAATGCATGATGATGATATGGGTAGATGGAAGCCATGGAATTTTCTACATGGCCACATGCAAGTCATTACTGTTCTCTTAGCAGGACTATAGAGAGAGCAACGTTTTGCATAAAAGTTTACTATTCTATCACATACCAATATTTCTTTGAATAATAATATTTCTCCTCCACTTCATTGTTGGGGCTATGCTTTTTCTTTTTAAGCACTTCATGATGCTATTGTGTGTGTGATTTTGTAAATTTGCATATTCCTGTTGTTGTTGTTAGGTGTCATCAAGCTGTGTCTGACTCACAGAGACCCTCAGAGGATTTTTAATGGCAGATTGTTTCAGGATTGCCTTGGGAGTGGATTGCCACGTCCTTCTCCCATTTTTGCAGTACTGGGAATTGAACTCAGGACCTCAGAGACTGCAGCACATCACTCTACCAACTGAGCTAAATCCCAGCTCTTGCATATTCTTACATACACAAAAAAACACTTTCTTTCAAGTATTTATTAAGCCCTTGAAATAATTATAAATTTCCTAAAATATGATGCGCCTGAGGCTAGTAACAATGGAAAACATGCATCAAGTCTATGTGGCAGCTACTACTGAAGAAGAAAAGATCTCAGTAGTGACCCCATAACTTTCTGCTTGGCTCATACCATTCACCTCTGAGTGAGCTCTCTGAAGCCCTCTGATCACATCTCACATACATCCTCAGATACTCTCCTAACTTTCATATTAACATACAAATGTCTTATTATAGTTTTCAAGATCTTTCACAACAAAACTCTTGCTTATTTTAAGTGATATTTTTATGCCCAGCCCTTTTGTGGACTACAGTACCTCAATCATGCAGACATAGAATCATCTAAAAATTTTGAGTGCCTGCAATTTCCAGGCAAAGAACTAAGTTCCAACAGTCCACTGGTACATAGCAGACAAATTTTTGGATAGAAACAGGTAAAATGTAGGACAACAGTAGGGGATACATGGGACGCTGGAAAAACAAGAGAAGCAACTACTAATCCAGGTGCAATGGCCAGATAGGGTACTAGATTTGATTCCAGAATGTCCCCCAAAGGCCCATATGTTAAAGTCTTGGACCCGATGGCAGTGTTATTGGGAATTGATGGAAAACATTAAGAAGTGATGCCTAATGGAAGGTCTTTAGGTCACTGGAGGCATGCCCTTGAAGAGGATCGTAGTACCCCAGGCACTTCTTCTCCTTTTTTTTTTTTTTTTTTTTTTTGCGGTACTAGGGGTTGAACCCAGGGCCTCGAGCTTGCATGCTTGGCAAGTGCTGGACCACCAAGCTGGACCCCCAGCCCTTTTTTATTTTTTACTTTACTTTTTGAGACAGGGTCTTGCTAAGTTATGCAGACTTTCTCTGGTCTCGAATTTGCGATCCTCCTGGCTCCGCCTTCCAAGCCGCTGGGATTACAGGCGTGCGCCAGCATGCCCAGCTCTCTTCTCTTTCTTTTGCTTCTTAGACATGATTTGCTCTGTCATGTGCTCCAAAATCATGTGAGCCCAAAGCAATAGGGCCAATCAATCATGGATGGAAAACTCTGAAACTTTCAGACAAAATATACCTTTTTCTCTTTATAAGCTCATTATCTAAGGTATTTTGTTACAGCGATGGAAAGCTGATGAACTTAGATTGCTTCCATGCCAAACTAATACCTTACCTAGGACTCAAAGAGTAAAAGGGAAGGAATCAGCCAAACAGTGCAGTAGTGACCAATACTCTAGTAAGGAGTCTTCATAATGTCTTATAAATGGAAAAAAATTTTAAAGAACTGGAATAAATTCAAGATGGCTAGAGTGTAGGACTGTGCTGCACAATGCACTGTTGGCAGCTTCCCCAACAACTGCTCCTCTATTCCTCCGTTCTCAATTCTCCACAGTCTGTCTCCTCACTGTATGTCTGGTGAGACCCAGTCATCACTTCTTTTATCACCCCCTAAGGAGTCTTCTCCAATCACTACATCACAACTGTAGGGAAACTTCCATGATGTCTCCTTTGGCCCCACATTGTACTTAGAGAGTTTCCCAGGTTCTACAGTCATTGGCTATTTTATGATAACCTTACTCAACTCTGTATACTTTGAAGGTAAGGATTCAATGTCTTGATTCCTAACACAGAGCAAAGTGTCACAGTAGGTGCAAATGTCTCTGAGTGAAAATGAGCAGAGAGAGTTAAAATGTTATCTGTTATTCTGTAATCCATCTGGGTATGCACTGGCCTGCGTTGTCAGACAGGCAGTCCTCTCTGGGAATGTACTGGGGAATGAAATTAATTCAAAGCCTCCCAATGAAAGTAGGGGTGACTCCTGGGATCTTCATCTCCTCCAGGTAACACAGAAATGGACCAGTGAAAGACAGAACCACAACCTGATTTGTTTTTTAAAAAGCCTACAAAGACTGGGCAACCATCTGGGGAGAATAATTAATTAGATCAAGGTGGAGAGAGAATAGAATGAAATGCAAATATTTGATCCCTTTAAAATGGGAGGACAGAGCTCAATTTAATGTGCAAAGCATGTTTTGGGGACTCTTTAGAGACCTGATTCATCAGAAAAGGAACACAGAGCAGGGTACGAGAGAGGAGTTCCTTTTTCTTTATATAGTTCCCTTTCAAAATAACTTTTCAAATTAAAGAACATAAATTATAATCACCAATTTTTGTTAGATCAGAAAGATGCCAATAAATACCCTCTTCTATTTGCATGTCTCAAAACTTCTTTGTAGTGGCAAGGAAGGAAAAGTTAAAAAAAAAAAAAAGGTGACAGGGGGACAGATATTTAGCAATTCAGGAGAGACAGAGAGAGAACAAAAGAGATTTGGGAAATTGGGGTGATGGTGCCTGCTGAAGGTCATGTACCTGTAATCAGAGCTTCCTGCATGTGGAAGTGACTGAGAGGTAAGAAGGCAAATGATTCTTCTCACTTTCCTTCTAAGGAAGTAAAGAATAAATTACAAAGCAAAAATGTTCCCTCCAAAAATGCAGCATACTTACACACACTTGGATGTGTTATGACTTCATATCTTATTAGTGGTAATGCTTGCTTCTCAGAAAGCTCTCATGGTATGAAAAAAGAATGTATGCTAATTGCACTATTATTATGAAAATAACATGATCTGCATAAAAGAACAGAACAGGTGTGTGGCTTCATTTGCATTTCATGGCTACATGTTGGAAACTCCCTGGTATAAACAATGTGCAAACACAAAACCCTCAAAAGGATACATGCTGTTGCCACTCACATACCATCAACCCCACTGACAGCACACTCCACTGCTGACAAAACACTTACCTTCCACAGTTGCTCTCTTTGGTTGGATGGTGATGGCTCCTTCTGCGATATCTTCATGCTGGTGTAGTGGGTTTACTTTGGATCCCCAGCTATCTGATCCCACCCAAAGAAAATGGCCCACTTGGTCAGCTCTTTTGGCTGCTGCAAGGATTTGCCTATGGAAAGGAACAGAAAAAAGTATATTAATACTAAAGAATAGAAGCTGAGCATAAGAATATTTGAAATCAACTAGAAGGAAAGCAAGCTATTCCTTCTCAAAACATAAATAATTGCAAAATAGTATGCCAAAGGATTTTTTTATCTCTAATAGAAAGGTTTTCTAAACCAATAATAAAAAGGTCAAAGCATCTTGAATAAAATAGGCAAAGGTACTAAAAGTCAAAAGATACAAGGAGAAATACAAATGCCCAATAAATTAGAGATATAGGTTGTTGTTGTTAGGCGCCATGGAGTTGGTATCCAACTCATAGTGACCCTACATACAACAGGAGAAACACTTATTATCAGTACTTCTCTGCTGTTCATAGGGTTTTCAATGGTATATTGATTTTTGGGAGTGGGTTGCCAGGTCCTTCTCCCAAGCCTACAGCACCTGGTGTTCCTAGGCGGTCTCCCGTCCAAGTACTAACCAGGCCCGACCCTGCTTAGCTTCCGAGACCTTACAGGATCGGATGCCACAGGGCTACAGCTGCAGGCGGAGATATACAGCCACATACATTAGAAAGGATGAAAATATAAACTAGAACCAGATACCAAATTCATCTTTCACATTGGCCCAAATGTTTAATTATTTGTGTGTGTGTGTGTGTGTGTGTGTGTGTGTGTGTGTGTGTGTGTGTGTAAGTTTTTGCTTAGGGTGGGGAAATGAGCACTCTCATTCACAATTGGTAGTAAATATCATTCCTAGAAAGTAGTATGTCAATATAAATCAGTTTTTAGTTATTTATCAAATTGAAAACAACCCTATATCAAACATGAAAAATCTGCAATCTGCTTATAGATGAAAATATGAAAAACTTCTAATCTGTGTTTGTAGATGAAAATAGTTTGTAAATAAGATAACAAAAGCAAATGAAAGAGA
This sequence comes from Pedetes capensis, assembly GCA_007922755.1. NCBI lineage: Eukaryota > Metazoa > Chordata > Mammalia > Rodentia > Pedetidae > Pedetes > Pedetes capensis. The sequence continues at coordinate 19,804 of VMDO01020386.1, read as the reverse complement.
AAAAAGCAACTACTGTTAATGGAAAAGTTATTACCATAGTATTTTTGGAAGAAGAGGGGAAGGATGAGAAGTAACTGTTCTCTGTGTGCTCTGAGGCCCTGGGTTTGATCCTCAGCACCACAAAAAATGGGAAAATATGGCAGCCCACTCCCCAAACAATCTGCAAATAGTTAGCATTCAAATACTCTGTGGATAGCAGAGAAGCACTAACATGGTATTACTAGGCATGGCACAGTGTCAGGTAGTGTTTCATGCTGTTGTACATAGCGTTGTATAAGTCAGACCCAACTCGACGGCACCTAACAGCAACAAAAAATGCAAGTAAAAATATTGTCATGGTAACTCAAGGGAAAAATCAACAGGTAGTCCAAAAAATAAATTACATTATAGAAAAAACTTGATGCTGTGCTGCCGCTGTTGTTAAGTGCTGTCATGTCAAATCTGACTCATCGTGACCTTCATAATTTTCAATGGCTGATTGTTTCCGGATTGCTCAGGGAGTGAATGGCCCCACATCCTGCTCCCGCTTATGCAGTGCTGGTACTTACATAATCAATGTTAACACTTATTCTTATTAAATAAAAATCTGCAAGAGGCATGTTGGGAGAATAGGGGAGATCTAAGTGACCACAATTCTAACCAACTGCAAAGGAATAAATAGAGAATGTCTGAAATTGGTAATTCCAAAATTTTCATGTCCATATATTATTCAGATATGACCAGTAGAAAATGCTTAACGAATTAAAGTAACTGCCAATAGAAAGAGGACAAAACCAGAAATTATGGAGGGATAGAACGGGAAAATAATGCTTTGCATCACAAGTGCTTTAGTCATGATTTTTTAAAAAAATAAATGGGTATTTATCATTTTCATAAAATAAAACACAACTGAATACTAATACTCTTGACTTAGAGGTACCACTTCAACTTGTCTATTCAAAAGAAATCATCAAAGATGCTGCTGAAAATTTTGAGAAAACCAGTCAAGCAAGTGATGGAGAGTCCAAAGGATGAATTAGAAGGCAATTAAAAATATACTTAGTTTGACTGTCACAAAATATTTTTAAAATACAAAAGTCAATTTTTTAAAAAAGAAAAGTCACTTATGTAATGAAATCTGCTCAATAATTCCCTGTATATGTGTACATATACAGAATTAAAATATGTGATTATAGTAGCAGACAGATGAGTGGAGGTAATGATTTATTATGAACAAATGGGGAAGTACTAATGAAGTCTGAAGGGGACAGAAAATTCAGGGAGAAGACAAAGAAAAAGTAAAATACAAAATAAATATAAACACAAAAACCACATTTTAATTTAATGTATTTATGCAAGAGTTCTTGTTTACTTATCATAAATATGATTAAGCTATTTAAAATAGGGTATGAAAAATGATGAGCTATAATGTGATTGCAAAAAGTGACATATAAAATTCTATGTGATCATCATTCTACCAGGGAAAACTGTATGAATAAAAAATTATTGCAAACATTAAACCAGTATTTTATAAGTAGTTGTCTCTGAGTGCTCCAACTGCAGAATTTACAGGAGGCTATTTTCAATTATTTGTAGCTGTTCTAACTTTGAACTTTTCTAGAGAACTGGTGGCAAAGCAAAACTTAAGATATTCTTTCATTTTAAGATAACAAAATGTTTTTCTTTATTTTTCAAAGAATATGTGGCACCTTTATAATCAGAACAATGTTTCTGCATGTGATTTTGCTTTTCCCTAAAATCCAAAATCATCAATACCCATGACTGGCTTAGTACATAGCTTAGCTTCAAAATCTAGACATTAATGTCTTTTTCCTGCTATTCTCTGACAAAGTATTTGAAGTTAATTACTCTGCTCAAAAACTACTATTTCTATCACTACCTAAGTGTAGAGACCACCAGAAGAACAGGTTTAATGCATTAGACACATATGATAGGAGACCAGACAAGTTGTGGCATGACATAAAAAATATTGATTATGAAGAAAGTAAAAGGTTATTAGAAAGACAGAAAAAAGGAAAAGACCAAATTACATGTCAAAAGAGACTCTGAAACTTGCTCTTGAATGTCCAGCAGCTAAAGCAAAAGGAAGACATGATGAAGTTAGGGAACTAAACAGAAGATTTCAAACTGCAGCTTGAGAAGACAAAAACAAATATTATAATGACATGTGCAAAGAGCTGGAGGCAGAAAACCAAAAGGGAAGAACACAGTCTGTGTTTCTCAAGCTTAATGAAGTGAAGGAAAAATTCAACCCACCAGTGGCAATAGTCAAAGATTCTACTGGGAAAATATTAAACAATGCAGGAAATATCAAAATAAGATGGAAGGAAACACAGAGTTATTATACAAAAGAGAATTGGTAGATGACCAACCATTTCAAGAGGTTGCATATGAAGAGGAACCAATGGTATTGAAGGACAAAGCGAAGCTGCCTTGAAAGAAGTGTTGAAACACAAGGCTCCAGGAATTATTGGAATACCAACAGAGATATGTCAACAAACATGCAGCACTAGAGGTGTTAACATGTTTATGCCAACAGATCTGGTAAACAGCTACCTGGCCAACTGACTGGAAGAGATCTATATTTGTGCCTATTCCCAAAAAAGGGGATCCAACTGAATGTGCAAACTATCGGACAATATCATTAATATCACACGCAAGCAAAATTTTGCTAAAGATCATTCAAAAGGAACTGCAGCAGTATTTTCTGGGAATTACTGGAAAATCAAGCAGGATTCAAAAGAGGGCGGGGAACCAGGGACATCATTGCTGATGTCAGGTGGATATTAGCCCAAAGCAGAGAATATCAAAAAGATGTCTATCTATGTTTTATTGACTATGCAAAGGCATTTGATTGTGTGGATCATAATAAATTATGGATAGCACTTTGGAAAATGGGAATACCAGAGCACCTAATTGTACTCATGAGGAATCTGTATGTGAACCAGGAGGCAGTTGTTCGAACAGAACAAGGAAACAAACAGTGCCTGGTTCAAAGTTGAGAAAGGTATGCAACGGGGCTCTGCATTTTCACCATATCTCTTCAATTTATATGTTAAGCAAATAATTCGAGAAGCTGGACTTTATGAGGAAGAATGCTGCATTGGGATTGCAGGAACACTCATTAATAATCTATATTATCCAGATGACACAACTCTGCTTGCTGCAAATAAAGAGGATTTAAAACAATTACTGATGAAGATCAAAGATCATAGCCTTCAGTATGGATTGCAACTAAACATCGACAAAGCAAAAATCCTTATGACTGGGTCAGTATGCAGCTTCACAAAATGGAGAAAAGATTGAGGTTGTCCATGATTTTGCTTTACTTGGCTCTACAATCAACACCTCTGGAAGCAGCAGTCAAGAAATCAAAAAACATTGCTTTGGGAAAAGCTGTGGCAACAGATCCCTTTAGAGTATTGAAAAGTAAAGATGTCACATTGAAGATGAAGGTGTGCCTGACTCAGGCCATGGTATTTTCAGTTGCATCATATGGTTGTGAAAGCTGGACATTGAACAAGGGAGACAGGAAAAGAACTGATAGTTTTGAATTATGGTGCTGGAGATGACTATTGAATATACCATGACAGCCAAAAGAACCAACAGATCTGTTCTAGAAGTGCAACTAGGGTGCTCCTCGGAAGCAAGGATGGCTAGACTGTGTCTTACCTATTTCGGACATGTAGTCAGGAGAGACTAATCCCTGGAGAGAGACACGTTTGGGAGAGTGGCAGGTCAACAAAAAAGGAAAACCCTACATCAAACGGATTGACACAGTGTCTTCAACAATGGCCATAAACATAAATAAGATCATGTGCCTGGCACAGAATCGGGAAGTGTTTCAATCTGTTGTGTATAGCGTTGCTATGAGTCGGACTCAACTAGATGGCACCTAACAACAACAACAACAACCATGAATCACAATATACAACAATATTCAACACATAAACTCCAACAGAAAAAGAATGTGCATACTTATTAAATGAGTTATATACATTCTACATCCAAAATTGTAACTGCACCATAACTGCAACTCAAAAATATAACCACCACTAGTCACCAGAGCTATCTGAAGTACATTTTTCTATGTTCCCTGTACATTTTAAATATAAACATGAGGTCTTATATTGCCAATGCATTACACATTTATCAAATCCTTCCCATGCCTATTTTACACATTTATGAGATGCTTAAGAAGGCTATTAGTAACACTGGGGAAAAAGAACACAAAGGACAAGAGCAATATTATGAAAACAAAACTCTCTAAGTACTGAAACACAATGCTAGGAAGAAAATATCCTAAGATCAACACAACTAACATTTTGTAAAGAGAGGAATAATACATTTAAGGGTGATCGGAAATATTTTGTTGAGAGGGCATACATGAAGTAGACCTTGAATAACAGAACAGGTTCAACAAAGAGAAAAGACACTATGAGCACAGGCCATAAAGGAGGTGCAATGAAAATGTGAGGGAAGATCGGAGTCACACATTTTGGGTGGACAATTAGATGAGTAGAGGTAAGAAATAAAATGTTCAAACAGAAACAAATTCTTAGGTGAAGGTGGTATTATACCCCTTCAGGTGGTGTAATCTTAGCATTTTAGAGGCTGAAACAGGAGGATTGAGAGTTCAAGGCCAGCCTGGGCTATAGAGGAAGACTAAATAAATAGTACCATCAAGTTCAAAAGAAAAGCTTGTACTTCAAACATTAAGGACATTAATTAAACCAGCATTCCATTCATTTACTGTCATTTATTGAGTATCTCCTATGTCCTAAGCACCAGAATAACTATTAACGATATAAAAGCCAGTCAAAAGAGGCAAAGTACTTGTGCCAATGTTTCCAGACTAATGGGGAAGAGTGACATTAATTAAATCACCTAACGATTAAAATTACACCAACAACATCAACTGGGCTAGGAGTTAGTTCAGTTGGGAGAGCACCACTCTGCAGTCTCTGAGGTTCCAGGTTGTGATTTCAAGCATAACAAAAATGGGAGAAGGACAAGGCAATCCACTCCCAAGGCAATCCTGGAACAATCAGCCATTGAAAATCCTGTGTGGGTCACTATGAGCTGGACACGACTTAATGGCACCTAACAACAACAACAACATAAACTAAGAGACTCCATTGCTATGAAGAATTTTCTAGAGCTACGATGTTCAGAGAAATCTTCACTGACAAAGCAACACTAAAGATGGCACTGAGATGATGAAGCAAGCAAGGAAAAGCATCCCAGGTGGGTGGAGAAGGTATGAAGACCTGGGAGCTTAGGAAATACAAATAGTTCCTGGCCTGCACTACACCAAATGTGAGAGAATGAAGTCAGATTAGAAAGGTGAGATTAGCCGGAGCTCTCTAGAGAGAGTTTAAAAGGATTTTCATTTTGTTGGCAGGAGGACTTAGACCCAAAGTGGTTACTGGGAGCAATCTGTCCAAGGAGTGACAGTGCTCATCTAAATAACAAAATATTCTCAGGTGCAAGGTCAGTACTTTTTCCATTTTACAGTCTTGTCACTCATCTGGGATGAGAGCTGTAGGCTGAGAAGATAGCTGACTTCAAGGTTATCATGTAGAATACACATAACAAGAGAGAGTGGAAGGTTGGTGATCATGACAGCATGGAAATCCCAGTAAGGACTAATTATGGCCTGGGCCCTTCATTTTTACACAATCAAAGATGTGCATTATCAAATTCAGTGACAAAATTCTATAACACAGCCCTTTCACATCAGTGAAGGATAAACTGGCACCTCTATTCACTTTTTTAAAGAATGGACATATCTTTGTCTTAGTACTTTCTAGGAATTTATCCTACAAGTTCTTATAAGATGAATACATAATATATTTGCATTTAATAAGTATACTGCATTAATATATACTTGCCTACTGTACAGTATATTACACTGATGTTACATGTTTCTGTATGTATATTTGTGCATACTGCATTATATTAATATTGCATATATTTCTTTCTTTTATTTTTGGCAGTACTAAGGGGCTGACCCCAGGGCCTCACAAATCTTTTGCAAGTGCTCTGCCACTGAGCTGTACCTCCAGCTGCTTTTTATTTTTAAAATTGAAACAGGGTCTCCTTAAGTTATTCAGGCTATCGTTGACCTCAAACTTGTAATCCTCCTGCCTCTACTTTCTGAGTCACTGAGAATACAAGCATGTCACCGTGCCCAGTTTAATATTACATATGCCTATATTTATATTTGTGCATACAAATTTATGGTAAAGGAAGTGTATTATGGCATTATTTGTAATTGCAAAGTCTACAATCAATCAAATTTAATTGTCAATCAACAAGGGAATAGTTAAATTATAGTACACATATAAAATGAAATTCTGCATGGCTATTAAAAAGACAAAAAAGGCACTGGTATTCAGGGTTCTCCATGATAAAAATGCTAAGTAAAGACAAGCAAGGGGCAGTACAGGCACAGATAGCATATGTACTATGCTGAAAATCAGGAAAAGCACAAACACAATGTCTCCAGATTTATATCAAGACATTAGAAAGAAGCCATTCCATCTATAGGAGAACTAATTGGCTAAGAGACAGGATGGGTGGCATTTTTTAAGCATAGATACTTTTTTACAGTGTATTTTGTTTTTACTTTGCAATCTGGTATAATTATGATTTATTCTAAAAAGATAAACAAAGATTCTAGACCAGATTGCTGGAAGTTAGGAAGGAAAGCAGGGGACAATGATGTTCTAGAAACACTTCAAGTGGTGGCTCTACATGGCTTGACTACAATTGCAAGAAACTAGGAGAAAAAAACGAAAGTAAAGATTACAAGCAGATTTTTGAGTTCAGGGGAGATTATGGTAAGAAAAGAAAAAGAAACTATGCATTGAAGAATGTGGAGGTGTGGTAAGTTTTGTTTTGAACATACTGAGTTTGAGGCACTGGCAATAAAGCCAGAATTATAAGATATTTTTTTCTTTTAAATTAGTAAGAACTAGTATTTTGCTTCAAGTTTGCAATTTTTGGTATGTTTTTAATAAAGTAACTTCTTAAATCCCTAGCATTTTTTCTTTTTACCAATAACTGATTACGTTTACTTTCCAATCGGGAAGGTGGGGACAAACCTTGGCAGTACCACACTGCCGCTCCCATGGCTGACGGTAACTACCTGTGCTGGGGTAGAAAACATCTAAGACTTTGCCACTATGTAATTGCTACTTTTAGCCAATGCTGTCTTTTCCCTATCTCTGCCAGCATCCTGATCTTTCTGCCTCCTAAAGCTGCCACATGCATATTAATAAATTTCACCAGTCATCCTTACTTTATATCCTCATCGTTGGCAAAAATCACGACGGCCCTGGAGTTGGGGGTGTCCAGGAGCTGTTTGATAATTCTATCAAAGTCAATGGTCCTGTCTTTGCGCTCTTGGGGGATTCTCACGGACTGGGCAATGCAGAGCCCACCTGTTCAAGAAAAGAAAGCACAGTGTCAATAAAGTTCCTCAGAGGTATGGAAGGAGCCAGAGAAGGTAGAGGGAAGGAGGCAATTAGAATTCTGAGTGGACAGCACTTCCTTGGTAATGTCTAGCTCAGGAAGGCATAAACTGTCATGCTGAGTCCTGAGCTGTTGTCCACACTTCATGCACTTCACACGGTACTGCACAAACTCATTCACTTTGCAGTGCACTTACAAATGCCTAATTCTGCCCAGGAATGCCAATGATATTAATTCTGAGGAGGCGGATTCAGGTTGGCAGACAAAGTGGATTGGAGAAGGTCTTTTAAATGAATGTAACGCACTACACTAAAATAATAAAGAAACTGGGATATCTAAAGCTCAACTGTACGGACTTTTTTGTCGTTATCGTTCCTAAGAATTAATTTTTTCTCTTCATATTAATCTCAACTTTTAAAGCTCAGTTGCAGTGAAATAAAATATAAAGGAAAAAAACAAGAACATCAGCTATCATATAGCATAGTAACAAACCTTTATTGACTACATACTATGTGTCTAAGCTATTACTAAGTGTTTTTATATGTTATCTCATTTAAACCTCTTTAAAACATTGTGAAGTATTTAGTGTTACTCATTTTATATTAGGGAAAAGAAGGATTAAATAGATTTTTTTTTACTATAAGTCTCAGAATCATTATGATACTGATTGACATTATGAATTCCAATGTAGGGAAACATACAGTAGTTTACTAAGAAATTGGTGGACTACTCCCAACTCCACCTCTTGCTTAGTATTTGCCCTTTAATCAAGTATTTTGCAAAAAGCACTTAAGAAAAACTGGCGTGGTGAGACAGGCAGAGAGTGGTATTTACAGGAAAAACTGTAAAGGCCATTGAAGAGGCAGAAGACTTATTGGTAGGAATAAGAGGAATGCCTTGCTCTGCCTTTAATGAATTTGGGAGACATCTGTAATCAATGTTACACCTACAACATGTACAAGTGGGTGAAAGTTACTAGGCTTCCACAAACACAGAAAAATGTTAACTCTAGCCCCAAATGGAGCCTCTAGTACAATTCAATCTCAGTGTTCTCTATCTGTAAATGGCTCTCAATTTTCAACATGCATAAAATCACTTGTAATCCTTCTTCATAATATAGATGTCTAAACAACACTATCAACCAACTTGACCTAATTCACATTTCTAAAATCACCCACACAAGAGCTCACAGTCCTTCCAAGTGCTGATGAAACATTCACTAAGATAGACCATATGTACAGCATTAAAAAAATTCTTAAATTTAAAAGCATGGAAGTCATATAAAGCATGTTCTTAGGCTATAATAGAGTCAATATAGAAATTAGTAACGAAAAGTGGCAGGAAAATTTAAATACTTGGAAATTAAATAACATACTTCTAAATAACCTATGAATGAAAGAGAAAGTATTAAAGGAAATTAAGAATACTTTGAACTAATTGCAAATGAAACTATATTATATCAGAATTTATAAATTATAGTTAAGGCATGGTTTAGAAGGACATATCAGTATATGCTTATATTAGAAAATGAGAAACACCAGAAATCAGCAACCTAAGCTTCCACTTTAAGAGAACAGCAGAATAAACACCAAATAAGGCAGAAAGACACAAAAGTTAAAGCAAAAATCAATGAATTTGGAAACAGAAAAATAATAGAGGAAAAAATGCAATCAAAAACTACTTTTTTGAAAAGATCAATAAAAATTGATAAACTTCTAGGCTGACCAAAATAGGAGAAGATTCAAATGACTGAGGAATGAAACTAAACTAATATTGCTGATTCTATCAATGAATATTAAAGGTAATGAGAGGATATCATGAAAAACTTTACACCAATAAATTCAGCTATGTCGATGAAATAAAATTCTTTGAAATATACAAATTAACAAAACTGAATGAAGAACAGAGAAGCTGAATAATCCTACTTAATTAAAAATATCAAGTCAATGGTTTAAGAACGTCCAGAAATCATGACTGAAGCTCAAATGCTTTCCTTCATGAATTCCACCAATCAATGAAAGAAAAAACAATCTATATAACTTATTTTAGGAAACAGGAAAAGACTTAATTCCTAAGGTCAGTAGTACATAATTCTCAAACCACAGAAAGATAACACAATAAATAGATAAATAAATAAATAAATAAAATTTAAAAAGTAAATAGAACATGGGAACAGAGTACAGTGGCTTGGGAGGCCTGAGGATCTGTGTCCTGCTAGATGGAAATCAAAGCTTGGTGGCAAGTAAAGCACTGGGCACAGCTCACACTAACAGCTTGACTCACAGTGATATACTATCACACATCTATTAGAGTGGCTTGATAAAGACAACGAACTACACTGAGTGCAGACACAAGGGTGTTTGCTCACTGCCGGCAGAATGTACAACAGCACAGCTACTTTACAGAATGGTTTGGTATTCTCCAAACTTCCACAGAATTCCTACATTATGCAGTAGTTCCTATCCCAGGATTTTACTCACGAGAATTGAAAACTATGTACAGAAATGTGGATGCACATATTTATAGCAATTGTATTCCTAATCCCTAAAACCAGAAGCAGGTGATCTTTAAATAGGCCCATGAATGAACAAACTGTGGCATGTCCACAAGACAGGATACTATTCAACAATGTAAAGGAACTGTGGGTTCATGTGAGAATGTGAATGGATGTGAAAAGCATCCTGCTAGTACCCAGTCCCACCTGATCTCGGAACCTAAGCAGGGTCAGTCTGATTAGTCCTTGGATGGAGACTGCTTGGGAATACCAGATGCTGCAGGTTAGAGAGAAGGACCTGGCAAAGGATCCCCAAAACAACCTGCCATTGAAAACCCTAAAAACAGCAGAGAAGCACTGACAATAGTGTGAGGGATGGCAAGGTGCCAAGGAGTGTTTCATTCTGTTGCACATAGGGTCACTATGAGTTGGACCCAATTTGTCAGCAGCTAACAACAACAACAACAACAACAACAACAACAACGTGAAAGACATATGAACAGAAACAGCTACATGTTGTATGATTCCATTAATACAGCATTCTGTGAAAATTAACTGTAGGGATGGAAAAGAGATGATTGCGGTTGGCAGAGCAAGTGGGGAGGCCAAAAAGGACAGAAACTGTAGGGTGGTGGAGAAGGTTTGTATAGCACTGTGGTGACAGAGGCCTCCCTCTGCATACCTTTGTAATAATATACCATCATAACTGAACTTCACTATGCAAGTTTAAATCAGCCAAGATGCCAGGAGATCCCAGCCAAGTGTGACAAATCTCACTGTATTATGAATTTACAGAGACATCTCCCTAAAGGAGACACGTAGAAAAGTTAACCTGAGTAACTTTGACAAAAAGTATTTTGACAGGTGTGATGATACATGCCTGTAATCCCAGGGACTCAGGAAGCTGAGGCGGAAGGATTTCCCATTTGAGGCCAGAGGCAGCCTACATAACCTATCAAGACTCTGAATCAAAATGAAAAATGAAAAATGGTGTGGGGGTGCGGCCCTGTCACACAGCACTTGCAATTTGTGAGGACCTGGGTTCAACTCCCATTACCATAAACAAAATAAGAAAGCAAAAAACAGTGTTTAGACTGGAGACTGTAAGACTAAAGATTAAAATGTTGCCCATTAACTGGTACTCTGATTTGTAAATTTGTTTTCAACAGGGATATAGGTGAGCAGTTTTGAAACTGCTTTCCATACTCAAGTTAAAGAAAGTAAATTATATAATGACAGTAAGCTTTCTCACCACCAGAAAAAGTTTAGACATAAGCAATGGGGTAGCTGGGCACCACAGCTCATGCCTGTAATCTCAGCAATTTGGGAGGCTGAAGCAGATGAATTTTGAGTTAAAAGCCAGAGGTATCCTATGCAACTTAATGAGATCCTGCCTCAAAATAAAATTTAAAAATAAAAAAATGGGGTGTGTGTGCTGAGGGTGCAGCTCAGTGGTAGAGCTTTTGCCTGGCATTTGAGGAAGGAAAAAAAAAGCAAAGGGGAAGGTAAAATGAAATGTGTAGGACAATATTATAATCAAGAAAGTAGCATTCTGCAAAGAGAGAGAGATGTTTACCTATATATATTAGTATTCATATACAGATAGGCTAGCATCATCCCCACAAATGGACGGCCAAAAACCTCAGCAGATCCATCCTAGAAGTGCAACCAGAGTGCTCCTTGGAAGCAAGGATGGCTAGACTGCATCTTACATATTTTGGACATGTAGCCAGGAGAGACAAATCTCTGGAGAAGGACATCATGTTTGGGAAAGTGGTAGGTCAACAACAACAAAAAAGAAAATTACTCACCTAGATGGAGTGACACAGTGTCTGCAAGAATGGGCTTAAACATATATAAGATCATGTGGCCAGTACAGAATTGGGGAGTGTCTCATTCTGCTGTACACAGGGTCTCTATAAGTCAGACCTGACTCTATGACACCTAACAACAACAACAACAACAACAACATCCCCAGAAAGGCCTAGAAGCAATGAAACTTGAGAGTAACAAGTACACTTAGTGCCCAGTTGGTTTGAAATACTATCTTTCAACAAAATAAACCATGTCGTCCTCAAAAAAATGAGCAATTCCAAGAGTAGGCCATGGAACAGACAAGATGTAGCATAGATCATCATTCCGTATCAAGAAATAAGAAGTATACAAAAAATAAATAACTAAATAAAGAAAATGGTAGGTGCATGTCAGGTAGACAAGGGAGTGAATGGAGAGAAATTCCAATGAGCAGATCTAAATCACTATGAACAATAAAAGAACAACGGTGTTGGATTATTTTCCAAAGAATAAAATAAAATACATACTCATGGATCCACACTAATATAAACAACAGAATGAACAAATATATGCATGAGAAAGAAGGAATGAATCTTCTTTGCAGAACAATTCAAAATATTAAGATAGAGGAAATAAGGGTAATAGAATATCATCATTACAACATTGCAATAATAATTGCTGCTGGCAAGATCCACTGGCAAGGGGCAAAATTAGTGTAGCAAATTTTAAAAGGTGAAAATTTATATGGCTTACCCCCACATATGTATTAGTTACTCCAGTGCCTTTAACACACACCTACAATTTCTTTGATACTCTTCCTTTGAAGAATCCCTGACCTTTGAGTGCAGATGCTATGGTTTGAATGTATGAATTCCTCCAAATACCTTGTGTTGGAATCTGATACCCAATGTTACAAGTTCTTAGGTGATATTCATGCTGCTGGTATGGGGATGATGCTAAAAGAAATGGCTGCAGGTGGCCAGGGGTTAGATTTTGAGAAATACCCACTTGAGTCTCTCCATATCTGTTGTGCCAGCTCTGGGAGGGGTAGTTTTGTGCACTGATATTATAGGCCAACCTTTTCAGGAAGCCCCTAAGACAGTGGAGATGGAAGGCGTGGGGTGCATCACCATGCTTTGTTATGAAGCATACAACAGTGCTGAGGAAGAACAGGAAGGATTTCAATGGGCAGTGCCTACTACAGTCTTCATGCTGTAATTCCTCCCTGTCTGGAAGGTCATATGCAGTAGGGAGGGTTGAAACCAGCTGCAAACTGTCCTGGGCTGCTGGAGAGAAGAAATGGCTACTTTACCACCTTCTCAGGAGAAGAAGGGGAAGCATTCTGGGTGGAAACCTAGCTTCCCATCATGATTCAATTACAGCTGAGTGATTAAGAAAATGAGCAACATACTTAGCGTCCCACTTTGGACTTGCAGTCTCAGCCAGTGCGCCCTGGGAGGACTGACGCGCGGCACTTGAGGACTGCATCACTGAGCCTTTCGCCCTTCTTACAGAGATGTGTCCATAGGGGAGCAAAAGCAAACAAATGAAGAGAAGAGAAAAATGGGCTATTAACAGGCAATGGCAATGAACATGTTCATAAAGACAAAATGTAAGAGAGAAAGAAGATTGGAAAACAGAGGAGGAAAAGTAAACATGTTGTTTTGATCTTCTACTCTTGGAAAGCTTCATTTTTACCTGCTGGAAAGAAAATCACCTAATTTGCATTAGATCCATAAAAGAATGCAGCAGGCTTAGGAACTCATTTGTATTGTATGTAGGTGACTTGAAGTCAAGCGTTCAGTGTAGACCAAGCATGTTGTGTCAAAAGTACACCACTGTGAGAAATAAAGGTACGACTTGTGCATCTCCCAACAAGGAACAGAATGGAACTCACCACATATAAATACCTGCTCTGATGTTCATGTAACAACTAGCTCATTTCTCAGAAATGCTGGCAACTCAGCTCATGTAATCATAATTGCATCTCAAGCCATTGCCCTGTTCTTGTTAGGTTCCCTGGAGTCAGGTCTAATTTGTAGCGACCCTATAAATAACAGAACAAAACACTACCCAACTCTGTGCCATGTCCAGAACTATGCCAGTACTTCTATGCCACTCACAGGGTTTTCAGTGGTGGACTGTTTGGGGAGTGGGTTTCTGGGTCCTTCTCCCAAGCCTACAGCACTTGATATTCCCAAGTGGTCTCCCAACCAAGGACTAACCAGGCCTGACCCTGCTTAGCTTCTTAAATAGGACGAGGTCAGATGCCAGGTTGGTATGGCTATAGGCAGCTGTTGCCCTATTGAATGTCAAGTTACTCTCTATGGTCTGTGTTCCAGCTTAGGCCATCCCAAGGGATTTGGCTTGTACATTATGACATGTTTCACCAACATACATAAAAAAGCTGTATTTGAGAAAATATGTGTTCACCAAGAAGAGCTTGGGGCTGGGATTTAGCTCAGTTGGTAGAGCGCTGCACGGCAGTCTCTGAGGTCCCGAGTTCAATTCCCAGCACCGCAAAAATGGGAAAAGGACCTGGCAATCCACTCCCAAGGCAATCCCGAAACAGTCAGCCATTGAAAACCCTATGAGGGTCGCTGTGAGTCGGATACCAACTCGACGGCACCTAACAACAACAACAAGAAGAGCTTAAGAATCTAACTTGTGAAGGGCAATTCCTTTGCTAGTGAAATCTTATAGGAATTTGAATCTGCTGGCCAGGCCACTGCACAACTAATTCACAATTCTGGGGGGCACAAACATGTAGAACTGGACAGACTCCTCATCAATGTTGTCAATAAAGAGCCATGTCACAAACAGAACAACTGCATTCATGATACCTCAACTTTGACCAAGAAAGCCCATTTTCAGTGGCTTGTGAAGACAAAAGCTGCTTAGATAATGGAAAGAATGTGAGTCCCAGAAATCAATCTGCTTCTTGATTTGGAGGTGAAAACAGGTCAGCTTTCTGTCTGCCTGAGATAGGGAGCAAGCTGTAACCGCAAGGGGAACCTCAGTAGCCAGAGCACAGGCTATTTCCACGAAAATACTTTCCTTTCTAAACTGATTATGGATAATTTTCTTATAAAAATCACAAGCAAAAGTAAACAATTTACCGTTTGCAACTCTGTTCTGTAAAACTTTCTACACAGTATACTTCCACTGATGATGTGGTCTAGTATTTCAATAGGGCAATTCAATTTAGCAAATATCAAAACAGTTACGTGTATTATGCCGTAATATTTTTTAAAGGAGTAATATACAGTAGTAGAAGGAGCGTTAGAATAACCAGGAAACTGAGATCCAGACAAATGGAGAGTGATATTAATCACTGTTGACAAATTGGGTCTCCCAGAGTTCAGTCGCCATGCCAGATACCATTTTAAGTGCCTTGTATTTACTAACACATTCAATGGTCATCCATCTGATGGCTGTGAGGCAGGAATAAACAGAGGCATTCTCAAGTTAAGGAACTCATTCTAAATCACAAATTTAATTGCAGAGTAGTGCTAGGATTTTCACCTTCCAATACTTCATGCTAAATGACAAAACAGTGCTCTTACATATTTCACAAGTTAAGTGACGATGTTATACTGGAGACTAAAATGGACATGCCATCTCATCAGAGAAATCAAATACAGGATGGAAGAAACTCAACGGCAGATGGGACGTTTCACATGTGTGGAAGGAAAGATACTCACACAGGAGAAAGAGCAAATCGGAAAAGTCAAGGTCATTATGGATATGACTGCCCAATCACCATTCCCCTTGCATCTTTGCCAGCAGATTCCTGGTTTTTCTTGGAGTGTTAAAGTACGTGATTCAATGCAAAAACTTCTCAGTGGTCACACTGAAGCCGTCAGCTCTATTCATCCCTGGTCTCTTTTCAAATAGGAATGATCATGTGACCCATGAAACAGGTAATAAATAGTTTTAGAAAACCTTTTGCCCTCTGGGAAGAGGGATAAAGAAAAACTGGCACGATTTTTCCTCCAGCTGTGTGTATTATTAGTATATCTGGAGTTATTACTATCCTCTTGGCACTACTAAGCCACAAGAAAACTAAGGAAACCCAACTCCCAAAAACTGGTAATCCAGAAAAAAGGCAGAGAAAACTAGGGTCCCTGACATCAGGCATCACTGAGCAGAAGTAATGGTATCAGCAATCACCTGTTTCCTGATACGACAGCAAAGGGAAGACCCTTCTGTGGAAGATTCCCAGTCAATATTCTGTTATTAGTAGATGAGCATAGTCCTAAATGATCTTTGCCTTCAAAGAATTCCCACCTCAGTATGGATGGACAAGACAATTCCTGAATGTGAATAAAACACTGGGAATATTATAAAGCAAAGAGAGACTCAAGTAATCTCCATGTGCCATTGGAGTGCAGAGGAAAAGGAAGCAAATGCCACGCACATGGACTTGGGGACGAGATCGTTGGGTGGCAGGACACAAGCTGAAGGGTGAAAGCAGTTACACAAAACCTGGAAACAGCATGTGGGGTTGGGAGAAGGGTGAGAAAAGATTTTGGTGACGAAGGTATGCTAGTCAGAAAGCTAAGGGTTAGTAATGCAGGATTCCTGATCTTTCTTAACTGCTAACTGCATTATCTTTGAGACAGCCATCGCCCTTTCTGCATTGAAAGGGGATAGGAAGGAAGCAAAGATAGATGAACACTCCAAGGAAATGCTCAGCACCCATAATGGAGAGGGGCTTCTGTACAGCACAAAGAAATGTGTTTGGCTACCACAAAGTATGACAAAGACTAGTGGTTAGACAGGTGGGATTGGGGTTGGATTGCACAAACCTTTAAAGGCAAACCACAAGAAACTGGATCCTTGGACAAGAAATGTCTTCAGTATGCCCTGCAAAGAAGAACCATATCTCTCTCTCTGAACAGAGCTCAGGACTTACATATGCTAATAAGGACTCAGTTAACATCTTTCAGCCAAGAAATTTTGGACAGCAATTCCCCATTAAATGTGCTGAGGCATTTCAGTGGCATTGTTTGATCTGAAAAATATTTGCATCATACTATGGGATGTACTGAGTCTTAAAGCAATCTTGGACAGAGGTGTGTACATCATACCTGATGTAACCTCAGACTCTAAGAACTAAAAGTCCCTCCCACACAGGGATGAGGAAACCTGTCCAGAAAGGGAAAGTAACCAACTCAGCATCAGAGCTGAGATTGAAATTAATTTTTTATTTTTGTGGTACCGAGGGTTGGACCCAGGGCCTCACGCCTGCAGCTCTGCAAGTGCTGGACCACTGAGCTGCACCCCCAGCCCATTTTTTACTTTTTGAGACAGGGTCTCGCTTAGTTATGCAGACTGCCTCTGGTCTCAAACTTGTGATCCTCCTGCCTCCGCCTCCCAAGCTGCTGGGATTACAGGTGTGTGCCACCAAGCCCAGTGCGAAATTACATTTTTTTGATGCTGACTTTGACACCCTTTCAGTTTATGACATTAAACTATGAGTTACTTATTTTGCTATGTTTACATTCATATATTCAATCATTCACTCATTCAAAAAATATTTCCTAAGTAGTGGCCATGTTTCAGGCACTCTGAGTTGCTTGGGATATAGAAACCAACATAAAAGACGAACACCCCACTCACTCGCACAGGGGTACACACTATTAGGCTACTCTCCTTTTTAAGTTGTCTTTCAACACCATGATGCCCTCTGCAAATGCTCTGAGCTTAGCTTACGATGGAAACCCCAAGACAGAACATCAAGTTCTGCTCAACAGCTGGTACCTTGGCAGGTCATGAGTGGGCTAATGAAGAATGTGCTCCAATTCAGGAAGCCTTTGCAAGGCAAGCTGCTCCCTTCCTTGAGCAAGAAATAAGAAACCGGTTGACTGTTTAGTCACTGAGTTTTCCTGTGCCTCCTGTACCCTCAGTATTCTTGTAAGGATGTCCCACTATGTATCCTTGGGCAATAAAAAGGTCATCAGTTCGTGAGGGTGCAGCATAGCTATCATTTCCACACTACTTTTCTCTCTCTTCCTCCTCCCCCACCTTCTTTTTGGGGAGGAAAGGGGTAGTAGTCTGGGGCTGAACCCAGGGCAGTCAGTGCACACTAGGTAAGTGCTTCACCACTGAGCTACATCCCAGCCCCCTTTTACTTTTCATTTTGCAGCAGGATCTTGCTTCATTGTCCAGGGTGCCTTCACTTCAAAACTGTGAGCCCCCTGCCTCAGCCTCTCAAGTTCCTGGATTATAGCAGCGTGCCATGGCACCTGGCTCAAACTACTGCTTTCCTTCAGTCAATTCTCACCTGTATATGTGTGAGGAAAATGAAGCAGGTGTATCTTATGACTCACTTTTAATCTTGAGAGTTAGGGGATAATAGCATATCCTATCTGTGAGGCAATCTGTCCAGAGAACTTCAAATTCACTGGCAGGTCAGGGCAGATAAATACATAAAGAAAGACCATTTTGTCTTATTTATGGCAGAGGTTCTAAAGACATGTTCTTACCTTTGTGAATTTTCTAGAAATCTATGTGTACATTTCTTCCAGTATTTTGCTATGGAAACTTTCTAAACACCTCTCCTATTTCCCATGAATGAAATAAGTTAGGTCATTCTTCATTGGTTATTTAATGTTTTCCCTCTCCCACAATAACTACTTTTATTGGTTCCAAAGTGTTTTTTTAAATACTTCTTTTATTTTTTTCTTATTTCTTTTTGTGGTGCTAGAGATTGAACCCAGGGCATTGATCATGTTCAACACATGCTCTACCATTGAGGTGCATCCCCATTCTTAATTGAATATTACCAAGTACTACAAGACAAAGGTGTATTTGACTCATACCATATTTCCAGTCACATCATATGCTTGTAAAAGTTGCACAGTGGATAAGGAAGATAGAAGAAGAATTGATGTTTTTGAGTTACAGTGTTGGAGACGAATATTGAATATACCACAGACTGCTAAAAGAATCAGTGGAACTCTCCTAGAAGAAGTGCAATCAGGGTGGTCCTTGAAAGCAACAATGTCTAGACTGCATCTTACATATTTTGGGCATGTTGTCAGGAGTGACCAATCCCTGAAGAATGACATCATTTTTGGGAGGGTCGTGGGTCAACCAAAAAAAGATTGACTTTCAAACAGATGGATTAACATAGTGGCTGCAACAATGGGCTTAAACAAACAAACAAACAAACAAAGATCATGTATCTGGCACAGTGTCAGGAAGTATTTCATTCTGCTGTACATAGTGTCACTATGAGTCAGACTCAAGTCAATAGCACCTAACAACAAAACCAACAGCATAGCTAAACGCAGTATTAAGACAAAAAGTGAGAACCCTCTACCCTCAGAACAGAGGTATTTCCTTACCAGCTCTGATGAGATTTCCCTCACCTCCTGCCCCTCACTCTTTCTGTTATTACATTTCTCTCAATGGATCAATAAAGCCAACTTGGTGGAATGCTTATATCTCCTATATGGTCTTCTAGGCTATCAAACCTTCTGAATGGTGAACATTTCTGCTTACTCTTTCATAATACTATTTTATTTAAGGAATCAATGCCAGATATTTTAACTCAGTTCCTCCAATCCAATATATCTCCCTTTGCCTATTGTTGGAGGAGAGAAACGATTGAGTCTTCATCCTGTCTATAGCAATAGTGACAATTTATACTCAGATTTCCAAAATGTGGTTGATGAAATGTTTAAATTACCCAGAATTGGGGAGGGAAGATAAGAATGAGGTCAATACAAATGGACTAAAAATCACATGTAATTGTTCTAACAAGATAGAAACAAAGACCACTACAAGAAAAGTTTCTATCTTAAACAGAAAGGGAACCCAAGGACATATAGAAAAATACTATATAGTAAAAGATAGAGAAGACTTGGATGGGAAACTTAGGTAGGAAGGGGGGAGGGGGGAAACATAGAGGAGCGTAAGGGGTAACCTATATGAATAATGCTTATCAAATTGCATATATGAAAATTGTCACAACGAAAAGCATGTCAAAATGAATCACATTATGATGTACATTAAAAATTTCTAATA
>VMDO01020385.1:0-37645 GCA_007922755.1 Pedetes capensis | reverse complement strand
AATACTATATAGTAAAAGATAGAGAAGACTTGGATGGGAAACTTAGATAGGAAGGGGGGAGGGGGAAACATAGAGGAGCGTAAGGGGTAACCTATATGAATAATGCTTATCAAATTGCATATATGAAAATTGTCACAACGAAAAGCATGTCAAAATGAATCACATTATGATGTACATTAAAAATTTCTAATAAAAAAAATGCATTTCATTATGATATTTTCTTACATCCACCCAATGCACTTTGATCATATTCCTCTCACAGCAGAGAAGCTCTGGAAGTGGAGAAATTATACAGCTGTAGCCAAAGTTGTACCATGATTGTTGCAGCCATATTATTTTTATAATTTCATTTACCCAGCAGTATTTACTTATATTTGCTAAGAATGATTTCTCCACAGTTATGGACAGGGAAATGATTTCCAGAAGAAAAAATTATAAATGTTTTTGCCAAAGCACTCACACTTTGCTAATCTTCAGTCCTGCATTTGTTTTTAGGGGTGACAGAAACAGGAATTGTTCTATAGTAAGCTCATGCAAGGGCTTCCTCTAATGACCACATTTGTCTTAATCCTGAACAAAAATATCCCAGAGAACAGAGAATAAGAAATTACTGAAGAATTTGTTTGTTTGTTTGTTTTTCCATCTATTTTATTTATTAATAAATCTTGGTGGAGTACAGAGTAATATGTCTTTTGCCATATCCATTATGCAACTGTTATATCACTGTTGCTTACACCTCCATCAACTTATTTTACAGAACCTTATATACTGAAGAAGAGAAGGAAAGAAAAAAGTAGGAATTTTAGTGAATATGGAATAAAAATGTCATGCAAGAATTTGACAGCACCTTGTTGGAATAACCAAATTTTAAAAAGTGTCAGTCAGGGAAATAATATCAGAAGAAATTACCATACAGGAAAAAACCTGATTTGGAAAAGAAGCCACTTATGTTTGTTAAAAAAAAGTGTGTCACCAAACAAAAGGAGAAACAGCTCTCCAAAATATTCCCAGACATTAACCAAAATTTTCTGGCGGACATCTTCATGGATCACACCTATCAGGGTCCCCTGATCCATTGGGGTGCGTTCTAAGATCCCCAGTGGATGCCTAAAACTATACAGAGCACCCAATCCCTACATATATACTGTATTTTTTCTTATGCATACATCACTAGGATTTAGTTTAATTTATAAATTATGCACAATGAGAAATGGACAAGAACTAATAATAAAATTGAATGGTTATACTGATACAGTACAATAAAAGTTATTGAAAATGTATGGATTATTTCTGGAATTTTCTATTTGTTATTTTTGGGCTATGGTTGCCTGTGGGTAACTGAAACCACAGGAAGCAAAATTACAGATAAGAAGGGGCTACTGTGTTTCTTGGGGCTGGGATTTAGCTCAACGGGTAGAGCGCTGCTCTGCAGTCTCTGAGGTCCCGGATTCAATTCCCAGCACCACAAAAATGGGAGAAGGATGTGGCGATCTACTCCTGAAGCAATCCTGAAACAATCAGCCATTGAAAACCCTATGAGGGTCACTATGAATCGTACACGACTCGACGGCACGTAACAACAACAACTGTGTTTCTTATAACAGTGTAATTTTTAATTTTTTATGGAGTCCCTGTTTAAAAAAAAATAGCACCAGAGTCTTTCACCAAAATGTGTGTCTCTTCCACTACATGAAAGTCTATAGAGAAAATGGAAAGAAGGGGATTTGAGATACCCTCAGTGGACCATTTTCTGACCTGATTGGCCCTCTTTCATCACTATGGCCTGTCACACCTTCGTGTTGTCACAGAACATTCCAGACCTCCACAGGCTATGTGCAAGCAAAGCTAGAGAGCACTTGATGAGTGTTTTGGAGGAGCAAAAAACAGAATTTAAGTAAAATGGTAAGGTGGGGAACAAAGCATAGTCACAGAGAAGCCACTGGTCTCAAACCAGCTACCATTAAATACCTCAAGCCATAGCCTTGTGCTATCCCAAATCAAATTAGGCTGCTGGAGCCTCATGCTAAAGTAAAAAAAGAAAATGCTCTTGACTTAGAAGGATGAAGAATTTAGTAGAGAAACAAGGCTAGAACACATCTGCATCCTGGGGAGCTTTTTATGACTTCATGTTCTATATGACAAATTTCATTAGCAAGTCTCCTTCAAGTTGAGCGATTGATTCTCCTGGCCCAAATGGTGAATCTATTTTTAATAAATGATTGAATTAACTGCGAGACTACTCATTAAAATGCAATATTGCAGCTATCAGTGGAAGAATATATTATGAAACATTCAGCTGGTGTATCAGAAACAATGTGCTTTTATTTGTACTATAAAGAAAAAGTAATTTTGCTGCCAGTTCTGGACTTCTTTATTAAAACTTTTTATATAATGTTGCTTTTAAATTTTTTATGGCACTGTTTTCAAATTACATAATTAGTTTAATAAAGTCATTCAGAAAAAAAAAAAAAAAAAAAAAAAAAAGGATATTATGCACCAGAGCTGTGTAAGTGCAGAGGTGATATAATATGTTGCTTAACACCAGGGACACATGCTGATAAGTGTGAACATCATAGAGTACGTACACAAACTTGGATGGTATGGCCTCCCAACACCTAGTCTATATGGTATATACCATCATATATATGGTCCCTTGTTGACTGAAACTTTGCTCTGGGGCCTCACTTGAGAATTGCCTTGCAGACCAGAATTCTCTTGGTCAGTCACTCTGTTTCAGTTGGTTCTGCTAACCCGGAGGTTTCCTTCACTAAGGCCTTTGATCATTACAGTGAAAGACTTGTAGGCTGTTTATTAGTTCCCTAGGGCTGTCAAAACAAAATACCTTAGCCTCAGTGGCTTAACCAACAGGAATTTATTGTCTCAAAGTTATAGAGGTCAGAAGTTCAAAATCAAGGTATCAACAGGGTTGGTTCCTTCGGAGGCTATGAGGGAGGGGTGCGTCTCAGGTCTCTGTTTGACTCATAGATGGCTGTCTTCTCCCTGCATGGCATCAAATGTCTCCCTTCTATGTCGTGTTCAAACTCCTCCCTTTGATAAAGATCCCAGTGATATAGGATTAGGGCACACCCTTATGACCTTGTTTTAACTCCTACCTCAAAGAGGGCAACATTCAGGGGTCCTGGAGATGAGAACATCACCATATGAATAGGAGAGACTCAGTTCAGCTCATAATGGGGTGGATTCCTTGTCTAGGGGCTGAACTACTCAGACCATTCCAGGAAGTACCAAGGACAGGGGTCAGAAGACGTGAGGACTCATTGGCTTTTGTTTTTCAGACTTGGGGTTTCTCTCTCGCAGTACAACTTCCTGGAATGCCCCATTTATCAGAAACAGAATGGCACTTGGGGCAAGAATCAACAACTAAGAAAGGGACATCATGGGTCTTCAGGCTGAAGACTGGCACCCATGATTAAGAATAGAGGGTACTGCATGTTATGGCAGCATTACTCACAATAGATGAAGGTGGAAATAACTCAAGTGTTCATCAACAGATAAATGGATGAACAAAATGTAGTGTATACATAAAGAGAATATTATTCAGCCTTGAAAATGAACAAAATTCTTATACATGCTACCACCTAGATGAACCTTGAGGACAATTTGCGGAGTGAAATAAGCCAGTTATGAAAGAACACACACTGCATGATTTCACGTTTACAAGTTATGAGTACCTTGTAGGAAGTATCAGTTGTTGTCATTAGGTGTCATTGAGTCAGTATCTGACTCATAGCAGCCCTATGTACAACAGGCGAAACACTATTGTCAGTGCTTCTCTGCTGTTCATAGGGTTTTCAATGACTGATTGTTTCAGGAGTGGGCTGCCGGGTCCTTCTCCCATTTTTGCAGTGCTGGAGATTGAACCCAGGGCCTCAGAGAGCACAGAGCAGCACTCTACCAACTGAGCTACACCTGAGCCCAGCTCCTCTATCTCTCCATGTTCCCTGGGGCACGTGACTGAAACCCAAAGCATTCATGTCCACCTGTTTACCCCCTGCCCATCTGTCCTGTTGTCACCCTGACAGAGTCTGACACATGATGTGTAGCCCCCATGCCTGCCTCCCAGCTTTGGCAAATGGTGCAGCAGCAGCCTTCGGCCTCCATCTTCCAGGCTCACCACCTTGCCACTTCCACTTCCAGTTCAAGTCTCCCTTCAGCCTTGAATCTCCTGTAAGAGTTCTAGGGGTTCCTTCAAGTCTTTCCCATGCTTAGTGAGAGTAAGTCTCGTGCTTAGTGAGAGAAGCCACCCTGTTGGTTGTATTATGATTTCCAATCTCAGGCTATGGAAGTGGAGTCCCATGAGGGTTGGCAAATGTCTTTGCCTTCGAACTTCCAGCCCCCAGCATGGTACCTGCTTTTCCATGAGATTCAGTAAACACTGAATGTGAAATGCCTTGTGCTAAGTGCTTTTGCCTCTTGCTTATCCCTCACAAAGCTCTAGACTCTTCCATGCACACTGGGCTCAAATCCATTCTACTTTTCTAGTCCTGTATGGGGCCACATAGCATTGGCCTGGGCTTATTTCCTCTTTGGTATGATAAGGGCAAGAACAAATACAAACTTTATTATTCGCTATTAGAATGTTTCTTGAAACACACACACATACAAAAAAGTCTAAATTTTTAGAGATAGTTATGATGGTTTTCCTTTCTCTACAATAACAGAATTCTTAAAAATCAATCAATGCAGGGAAAAATAAAAGTAAGTTCAGATCCACACAGAAGAAGGAGACAGAAACAGATTAGTTGAGTAACAATTTAGAATCCATCCTGGAACCTCCCAGGTCCCGTCTTGTTGCAAGAGACCTTGCAAGCCCATGGCAAATGGATGAGTGCAGGCTGTTAAAATTTTTATGATGGTGTCATCCTTGGGTGTCTCCTCCAAAAACATGTAGCCCATAAAAACCATTCTTGAGCACTCTCCAGCTGATCTGATGCAATCTCCTTCAATTCTGCTTAGTTATATCTGGTGTCCTTGTTACACTTAATGTCCAAAAGACAAGGAAAAATAATGCAGAGCAAGCTTTTTCTAAAAGGAAAAGCAGTAAAGGGTGAAATAATTGAGACTGTGGGTCCTCTTTAAAAAGAGAAAAGAAAAAAAACAGCAAGACAGAGTGGACCTCACATTATATAGCATCTTTCTGAACAGAGTTTTATTTCTGAACTTTGCAAAGCTATGGGAAACTCATTAACTTTTACAGCCAGACAAAAAGGTAATAGTATTTGTAGCTATGGAGATGTAATTGGGCTTTTATTTAAATGTGGCAGGGAGTTTGTGCTCATTATAGGAAACAAATGAACAACAACAAATCACCCACCGGATTCATCATCCATGTGACATTGGTGCTGGAGGACCCGGGGACCTGTCCAACACTCCTTCTTTATGTTGCAATAAAACAACAGCCCAGGGACTCGGTGGAAACCAGCCCTCTGAAAGTTGGTATGTGTTGCTGTTGTTAGGTGCCTTCGAGTCGGTATCCGACTCATAGCGACCCTCATAGGGTTTTCAATGGCTGACTGTTTCAGGATTGCCTTGGGAGTGGATTGCCAGGTCCTTCTCCCATTTTTGTGGTGCTGGGAATCGACCTCAGGGCCTCAGAGACTGCAGCGCAGCACTCTACCAACTGAGCTAAATCCCAGTCTGAAAGTTGGTATAGTATTAGTAATTATATTGGTAATCCCAGTCATTAGACAGAAAATATCCCCATGGTTGAGTTTATAGAGAAAATGGAAAGAATCGCTGAATGCCATAAATACAATTCTTAACTCTGTGACAGGAAAACACCAAAGTTGATCACTCTCTTGTCTCTGCTGTACCTCAGCTCCTTTCCTGGCCTCTAATTCTTGTTCCTCTCACAGTCTGGCAATTTTTTCCTTTCCTTGTGGTCTCCCTGCACAGTTAGGTGGGTTCAGAGGCACATGGGGAAGCCCCTGTAGGGAAGGTCTTCAAGGTGTTCACTCAGATTCCACTGTGATGGTGATCTAAGGCTCTTTGGAGTAAGCCAGGCTCAGTGGCACACGCCTGTAATCCCAGCTTCTTGGGTGGCAGTGGCAGGAGGGTCACAAGTTCAAGACCAGAGGCAGTCTGCATAATTTATCAAGACCCTGTCTCAAAAAGTAAAAAATGGGCCGGGGGTGCAGCTCAGTGGTCCAGCACTTGCAGAGCATGCTAGCATGAGACCCTGGGTCCAACCCTCAGTACCACACACACACACACACACACACACACACACACACACACGGCTCTTTGGAGTGTCCCACATTTTCCAAAAGCAGAGGATGTTAAAATAGTAAGCTTTAAGTCTACTCCCTGCCCTTTATTGGTAAATGTTGGTCTGGTACAGAGTAATACAGCATTTTCTTTTTTCGTTATGCACCTATTACATCACTTTTGGTTACACTTTCATCAACTTATGAAGCTTTTGGAGCCTTTTGACTAGTATATAGTAAAACATGTTTGCATATATGGGTTCTGTTCCACTTTTTTCCCATGTACTCATGAAGTTGCATCATTTACACTGAGATCATCATCTCCCCCTTTATCCCTGTATATTGTCTCTCCTCCCCTTCACATCTTCTTTCTTTAAAGTCTGCTAAAACATGGCAATCCACTCTGGAAGCAATCCTGAGACAGTCAGCCATTGGAAACCCTATGAGAGTCGCTATGTGTTGGATACAACTCAACGGCACCTGATAACAACAAGAAGACTGGTTTAGGGTTTCTAATTCCAATCTTATTCCACCTCTATTCCATGTAAGGGAAACTCAAAGATAAGGGTAGGAATTTGCCTACAAAAAGCATAAATTAAAGATGAAGAAGGAAAGAAGGAAGGAAGGAAAAAGAAAAAAGGAAAGAAAAAAGAAAAGAAAAAAGAAATTTGAGCTCATGTAAGAGTTCAGATGTTCTCATAAAAGCCCACATAAACAGGAGAGAATGTGGCCAGAACTGTCAGAGTCCATTAGCAAATGGGAAGAGAGAAAAAAGACACTGTAGAAATAAGAAATCTGTAGGAGACAACAAAAAAGAAAAAGAAAAACAGGCAGTGGATATAATCAGATCTTGACAGAGAGACCTGGGGGGAAAATGCACACATTAAGTATTAAAAAGAACCAGAGAATTTTAAAACTACTTCTTAAAAAGAAGATGGTAGTGGGAGGGGCCAGGCACACAAAGGCACCAGGACTGTCCCCAGCTGCTTGGCAGCCCTGCCCCCAGCTGGACTGTCAACTGGCCTCCAGGGAACAAACAAACACCTGGGCATGGCCCAGTCCTTCGAGCCTCTGCTTGATGAAGCCATTTCACTCCGATTGGCCATCCTGTTCTCTCTGCCAGGCAATGTCCTGTGCTTTATCCAAATGTTTTCTTGAATAGTTTTCTCTGTGAAATTTTCCCACGTGGACTCTGACTCCCTGCCTGGTTGATGCAGTGATCACAGAGCCTCTCTAAATTCCCCTCCACCTTTATCCTCTACGGTCCAGAGGTGAGCAGCAGTGGCCTCGACCTCCCAGCTGACTTTACCTGAGCCCAGAGCATGTGGATGGCATTTCCTAGGGACCTCTGTGCTTTGTCTCCGACAGCCTTGTGCTGTGGCTTCCTGTTCTGGCACCAGTCTCTCTCTCCCACACCCAGCATTGGTTCAGTACCTTGGACAGCGTGGCTCTGATCTAGAGAAAACATCTCATTTTCTCTTCTTTTCTTTCTTTCTTTTTTATTTTATATACTTATATACTTTTTATTTTTATGTTTTGCAGTACTTGGTAGTTGAACCCAGTGCCTCACACATGCTTTGAAAATGCTATACCACTGAGATACATGCCCAGCCCATTTTTAAACTCTTTTATCTTGAGACAATGTCTTGCTATGTTATGCAGGCTGCTTCTGGCCTCAGATGGCCTCGAATCTGTAATTCTCCTGCTTCTGCCTCCTGAGTCACTGGGATTACAAGGATGTGCCACCACACTTGGTTTAAACAAGTTCAATTTCACTAAACTGAAAGAAAGGAACTCAACAAAAAAGGCCCACAGCAAAGACCTAGCAGCACAAATCCTGTACCTCATTATAAAATATCAACATTTTAAAAACAAAAACTACACAGCATACAGGAAAGAGTAGCAGAAGCCCCTGCTGCTTTGCACTTAGTCCTTGAGATGTCAGTGTTGCCACCAAAAACACTAGAAAATATTTAAGTCATATATTTGATAAAATGAGCTATTAATCAATTGAATTATAACTATTGATCAATGAGGAGTTTAATATATATTTGATGAACTCTCTATACATATGTGTGTATGCATATACATATGTATATATGTATTTATATATGTACATGCATATAAAATCAGGTAAATTTTACACACACACATACAATTCACTGATTGAACTATTTGCACAGAGAACTCCATACTCAGGCTACAGAAAATACACCATTATTATTGCAAGAGGCCAGGAAACACACACAAAACATGACCACATAGTAAGCCACAAAGAAAAATCTGAATAAATTCCAAAAAGTCAAAGAAAAGCAAAAGGAACATTTTTTAATCCTATACCCCTAAAACAAGTCTTACAACAATAATATCAGCTACCAAAATAGCACTAGAAACCAAAAACCAGAGTTGAAAAGGAAATTAAAAGAAAAATTACATAAGATAGAGAAGAAACATGTAGATGAGGTTCTATGAGATACAGCCAAAGCTTAGAGTAAATGCTATAAAATTTAACAAAACAAATTATAGGAAAGCAGAAGGAAGATGTCAATAAGGATACATCATAAAAATAATGAAATAACAGAATAATGCTAGAATAATTCCAGAATCAAGTTCTTAAAAAATCAAATCCATAAGCCATTAACTAGTATAATCAAGGAAGCGGAAGAATGAAAAGTTTTATACACCAAAAATACAGAACATTAAGTTTCAAAACAATCAATTCACTGCAGTTTATGAAAACATAAATAAGCATGAATAAATTGGCTGAATTCTTAGGAAACCTTTGGGGGGAAAACACCAAAAATGATCTTAAGGGAAAGTGAAAATTTGGAGAGAACAATTTTCTTGGAAGGTTCACAAAGAATTGCCAGCCACAGCAAATTGTTTCAACACTAGCAACACATATTTCACAAAGAAAAATTTGCCACATCTTCTTAAAGGCTGCATAAATGCAGTGATATTTAAACTACTCAGAGCATAGTTTTAAAAGGAAACATTCCAAATTATTTTAATGAGCCAAACAAAATTTATAGCAATCCTAACCAAGATAGCACAACAAGATACAGATCCGTCTTTATTATGAATATTAATAAAAAGGTTTTAAATAAAATATAAACATAGACTAGCAATAGTCCATTACTTTGGTAATATCAGGATGATTTAATATTGTAAAAGGTATTTATCTAATTCATTATATATTTATAAGGTGCATTATATTAAATAAAAGTCTAAAAAAATCCTACAGGATCATCTGTACACATGCCAAAAGATATTTTAATAGCCTTCACATCCATACTTGGTTTTACAAAAGGACTGTTTTAAAATCATGACAGATGGCTAGGTCAGATATATATAATCTCAGCCTCATATTCATTATTATGCTTGGTATAAGGACACTAAGTAACATGCCAGAAACATTCCCATTAACAGGAGATAGGGCTGGGTGCCATGATGCACACTTGTAATCCCAGAGATCCAGAAAGCTCATGCAGGAGGAACACAGGTTTGAGGCCAGGGGCAGCCTGTGAAACTTAATGTGACCCTATCTCTACCCTCAAAAAATTTTTAAAAAAGAGGATAGGGATGCAGCTTAGTGGTAGAGCATTTGCTTAGTGTGTGTAAGGCCTTGGGATCAACCCCTAGTACTGCAAAAATAATGAATGAATGAATGAATGAATGAATGAATGAATGAATGAGTTAGTTAAAGGGAGGAAGACAGGGAGAAGACTAGGATACCAAACACCACCATAACTATTGAATATTACTGTGGTGGTACTAGCTTTATTGAATATATTATGGACT
This sequence comes from Pedetes capensis, assembly GCA_007922755.1. Classification (NCBI taxonomy): domain Eukaryota; kingdom Metazoa; phylum Chordata; class Mammalia; order Rodentia; family Pedetidae; genus Pedetes; species Pedetes capensis. Next base: position 27,617 of record VMDO01020385.1, on the reverse strand, counting down.
GCCAAAAGAACCAACAGATCCATCCTTGAAGAAGTGCAACCAGAGTGCTCCTTGGAAGCTAGGATGGCTAGACTGCATCTTACATATTTTGGACATGTAGTCAGGAGGGACCAATCCATGGAGAAGGACATTATGTTTGGGAGAGTGGCAGGTCAATGAAAAAAAGGAACACCCTCAACTAGATGGATTGATACAGTGGCTGCAACAATGGGGTTAAACATAAAAAAGATTGTATGCCTGGCACAGTGTTGGGGAGCATTTCATTCTGTTGCTATGAGTCAGACCTGACTTGATGGCACCTAACAAAACAGAAAACAGAAAGAGTCAGAGCTCTAGCTTACATGACCCACAAAATACATCCTAAGTAATCAGTCTTAAATCTTAAAAGATAAAACACAAAAATATCAGAAAAGCAAGAACACTTCATTAGGAAGCAGAATGAGAGCAGGGGATATAGTTCATTAGTAGAACGCCTGTCCAGTATGTGCAAAGGCCCAGGCTCAATCTGTAACATTGAAAAAAAATGGTACCCAATAAAATTAGAGGAGTCATTTGGCAGGGCATGGTAGTGCATGCCTGTAATCCCAGCAATCTGGGAGTCTGAAGCAGGAGAATCACCCATCTGAGACCAGATGCAGCCTGCACAACTTAGTGAGTCCCTATATCAAAAGAAAAACTATGTGAAAAAGGGAGGGCTGAGGGTGCAGCTCAGTAGTAGGGCACTTGCCTAGCATTGCAAAGCCCTGGGTTCAACCCTCAGTAGTACAAAAAAAATTATTTTTAAAGGAGAATACTCTAAGAATTTCAAATTGTTATCCAAAGCCATAAAATTATTGGTTAAATCACCTACATGAATGCTATAGATTCTGTCTTAAAGAGTATAATTAAAATTGAAAGTAAATGAAAAACAGGTACAAAATATTTGTTCCTTATTGTTAGGTGCCATCAAGTCAGTGTTGGACTCATAGCAACCCTACATACAACAGGCAAAACACTATTGTCAGTGCTTCTCTGCTATTCATAGGGTTTTCAATAACGGATTGATTTTTGGGAATGGGTTGCAGGGTCCTTCTCCCAAGCCTACAAAACCAGGCGGTCTCCCATCCAAGGACTAACCAGGCCCAACCCTGCTTAGCTTCTGAGATCTGATGGGATCAGATGCCACAGTGGTATGGCTGCAGGCACGTATATACTAGCACTGTCCAACCAATCAAACATTAAAACCATGCTTAGCAACTGTACTTCTTGTTTGAAGCCTTAAATCATATGATGGAGTTTTTCCAGCATCAATAAATATAAATGTACAGAAATATTAACAGTTGAGATTAAACCAAAATGAATCTCTAACCCAAGTCTCTGGAAACCTCTATAAGGAAGCTTCTTGATACTGCTCAATCCTGTTTGTCACTCTGCTAAAATTGTAATGCAGAAGGGGAAAATTCTGAATATTCAGTTTTCCTTTGGCTTTGAAAGTGGCTAAATTATACATTATTAAACGTGTATACTATACCGTGTCTCTGTCTTCCAATCCCTCTGGACCTAGATGACTTTTGTTCTTGGTTGTACATTCTCCATCCAGAAAGCTTGATTTATTCTAGACATCTTGGGGTCATTTTATGAATGATTTAGAGAAGGGACTCATGGAGGCGTCCAAATCCACCTTAGATCACAGTGACTTCAGCTATCCGGCCATACACAGACTAAAGACACAGAATAAAAACCACAAGATCATCAACGAAAATAACCATGGATTCTCTTCACTCCCTGGGAGAAACGGCTGGTAGAAGACCCAGCATTTTCTATGCGTCCCCAGAGACACCCCAAAAACTCCGCTGAGGCCTCCCAGTGCACTGGTAGATAATATGAAGATGTGCTTCTGGGGAGCTTGCTCTGTGGCTACAACTTTCTCCGATGACCCCATGCCGTATTAATAAAACATTAAGCCCACCAACTTCCCACTGGTCAATAAATAATTCAGGCTGAAATCGCTAAACATGCCTCTGAGGGGTGTTCCATTGAAACTCACTGATTCGACGCTATTCCGTGGAAGTTCTGCCTCATTCAGCATCTTATTGTGGCATTTGCCAGCCTGAATACCAAGGTCCTTAAAAGCTCTCCGTGCTGTTCTCAATATTCCTTAATTCACAAATGATGGGCCCCTAAGGCTGGTTCTCGGGGAATTGCAATCGAGTCTTCTCTGGAAAGGCGGCTTCCTTTTTATCCGGTTTCCAAGTCTGTGGAAGGAAATCACAAGAACCCCATGCTTCGAGACTGGCTTCTGCCCTTCTCCGCCTCCACCATAAAGCTCAAAGGCGCAAACAGAAAAGTCAAGAAGGCTAACATGAACTACTTTTCTTCTGTTGACAATCTCTGAGAGGTTGTTTGGAAGGCTTGGTGTCTGTCTTCCTCAGATCAAGGTTCCTAGTCTGGAATTTCCAGGGCCAATTCTTCAGTAATGACTTCCCGAGAAAACACAAGCAAATTGTCTATTAACAACGTGACTTTTTTTAAATGATAACCGTGGTCATGTTCCTTTCCAGAGGAAGGAAGACACATCTGGAGAGACTGTGGAGAGAGAGGGAAGAACCCAAATCCAAGAGCACCCTTGGAGCAGCTCTGATAACACCAAGGATGCTTTAGGGCAGGTGCTCTGATATTTCGCCTTCAAATTCCTGCCCCACAGGCTTCCCAGGTGCATCCTGGCCACGGGTGCAGAGGTGCCTAGCGCTAACACCTGGGCATCTGTCTGCATCTCGGGATGGAGGAGAGAGTTCCAGGCCAGGTTCATACCCTGCAGGCAAGCTTGAGTCCCCCCAAATCTGTATTTGGTGGGAGCATATGCTTCTCTTTTCTCTTCCAGCCACATGCGGTGATTCATAAGCTGCTTCTGCAGGTACTCAGGTGTGAGCTAAGGGCTTGTGATGCTTGATTTTGAAAACAACAACAACAACAACAGTAATAATAATAATAATAATAATAATAATAGAGATCTAAGTAAGAGCCTCAGCTTTTCTGTGTTCCTTGTGAGGTTTCAAGATCATTTTACCTTCTTATTCTTTGTTTTCTCGCCTGTAGAATGGGACCACGATACTTTCCACACGTGGATTTTGTCAAAAGACATAAAGAAAATGATGCGTAATCGCAAATCATTGTAAACATCAGGGAGAATGTAATCTATATTGACTCACCTTTCTATTCCTTTATCACAATGGCAGGTATTGCTTATGATTTTAATGAGGCATGCTCCCAGGTCAAGATCTCTAAGACAGCAATTTGAAGACTCACTATTGTTGTTGTTGTTGTTGTTGTTGTTGTTGTTCGGTACCGTTGAGTCAGTGTCTGACTCATAGCAACCATATGTACAATAGGCGAAACACTATTGTCAGTGCTTCTCTGCTACTTGTAGGGTTTTCAATGGCAGATTGATTTTTGGGAGTGGGTTGTTGGGTCCTCCTACCAAGCCTACAGCCCCTGGTGTTCCCAGGAGGTCCCCCATCCAGGTACTAACCAAGCCCTACCCTGCTTAGCTTCTGAGATCTGACGGGATTGGAAGCCACAGTGCAATGGCTGCAGGCTCAAAGACTCACTACAGGTAGAAAATTTTATAGAAAACGATGGTTAAAGGGTTGCAGGCAGGCATGGGTAGAAATAGTCATCTATTGCTGAAGGAAGACTGGAATCCTTGTCCATCTTGGGAACTCCCTGGAGCCAAGGGTCAGCGAATTATGCATGCCCCTGGCCTTTAGGAGATCCTTAGTACATTAAAATATTTTATATAAGTGATAAAACATTTCTTCCTAGAATGAGGTTCCTGCATTACATTATGCAGAGAGTTCTGCCCAGATAAGGATGGGAACAAATTTGCTTTTATAGATGTTTGCAAAGTGCACAAGACTCTGTTAATCATCCACTGAAAAGGAAAGGAAATTAGCTCTTGTTGTTCTTTGAGGCTGGAGGAAGTCATATTTGCCCACCCGCTGTTCTTCACATTAGGAAAGGTTACAGCCTTTTGGTGGGTACCACCAGGCAGGCCGCAATCAGGGAGAGACCCACGTGATTCTAGGGGCTCAGCATGATCATTGGTGAAATAGCATAGAGACTGGTGTTACCCTGGAGATGGGGAGTGCTAGGCACCTACTTCCATTTGTCACGAGAAGTCCTCTGCCTTTCCTAGGCATAGTTCCAGTAAAAACCTCATCTGTGTGTGTGGGGGGGTACTGGGTTTTGAACCCAGGGCTTTGCGCTTGCATGCTTTGCAAGTGCTGCACCATTGAGCTGCACCCCTAGCCCATTTTTTTTTACAGGGGTTTTTGTTTTTGTTTTTGTTTTTGTTTTAGACAGGGTTTTGCTAAATTATGCAGACTGCCTCTGGTCTTGAACTTGTGATCCTCCTGCCTCTGCCTTCTGAGCCACTGGGATTACAGGCGAGTGCCCCACGCCTGGCCAAAAAAAAACCCACATCATCTTTATTTTTTCTTTTCTTCTCTTCTTCCTTCTTTCTTTCTTTCTTTCTTTGGTTTTATTTTGTTTTGGGTTGATATAGGCTGGCCTTGACCTCAAAATCTTCCCACCTCAGCCTCCTAAATGCTGAGATTTACAGGCGTGCACCACCATGCCCAGCTCATTTGTTTCTTTCACTTTTGCATTTCATCAGGAGACCTCAAACTATGTTTCTAAAACACCTGAACCTGTTAAGAAATGAAAATCCAGGCAGCATGTCCATGTACATACACACACACGTGTCTATGTATCTACTCATCCCGAGGTACACACATGTACATATGCATATCAGGTACATGTACATTGTTTTTGTTGTTAGGTGTGGTCGGGTTGGACTCATAGTGACCCTATGTACAATAGAACGAAACACTCCTCAACACTGTGCCAGGCGCACAATCTTTTTTATGTTTAAGCCCACTGTTGCAGACACTGTGTCAATCCATCTAGTTGAGGGTCTTCCATTCCTTTGTTGACCTGCCACTCTCCCAAACATATTGTCCTTCTCCAGGGATTGATCCCTCCTGACTTACGTGTCCAAAATACATAAGACAGTCTAACCATCCTTGCTTCCAAAGAGCACTGTGGTTGCACTTCTTCTAGGACAGATCTGTTGGATCTGTTGGCAGTCCATGGTGTATTCAATATTCATCTCTAGAACCATAATTCCAAGGCACCAATTCTTCTCCTGTCTCCCTTATTCATTACCAGCTTTCATAAGCCTGTAATGTGATTGAAAATACTGTCACATGAGTCAGGTGCACCTTCATCTTCAGTGTGACATCTTCACTTTTCAGCACTATAAAGAGGTCTTTTGCAACATCTTTTGTTGTTGTTGTTGTTGTTAGGTGCCATCAAGTTAGGTCTAACTCATAGCAACCCAATATACAACAGAATGAAACACTCTCTGACACTGTGCCATATCTGGTACTATTGTCAGTGCTTCTCTGCTGTTCATAGGGTTTTCAACGGCAGATTGTTTTGGGAGTGGATTGCCAGGTCCTTCTCTTGCAACAGCCTTTGGTCCTGAAATATCTTCTGTTCAGCATGGGCTGTGTGTGTTTAGAGCACTTTCTGTCACAATAAACTAGTGTTTCCATGGGCACTTTGATTAACTTGCATAAACCTCAGGCTCCTTATAAATAAAATGATAAAAATAATAACATGTTGTGTGAAGTTTTGGTGAGGATTATGTGCAGGAAGTGGCCCATAATAAGTGCTTTCTACAGTGTCTGGAGCACAGTAAGCTTGAAATGCAGGCAGCATCTTTATAGTCACTGGAGGCAGCTCTTGCAATTGTAGACCTAGCGCTAATGGCACCAGTCACAGTACCAGTGCACCACAATACTAAAAGCATTATTGGGGACCTGTAAATGTGACTTAGTAACCCATCAACTTTAGTGGGCAAAGGAGAAAGAGTGATGGATTTCTAGCCAGATGGAAGAAATCTTAAGGGCTAAAAGAAATCTCATGAGCGGGGAGGTGTTGAGCATAAACAAGGTGACACTCTTGGGGTATTGCTGTGGGAACGGCTTAGGGAAGGAATCCTATATGTGGGCAGAGTATTTAGAAATTGGTAGGTTTCTGGGTAAAAGGAGGGAACTCGTTGTGGGGGGAAAATCCAGGAGTACAATCTAAGTTCCTGATGGTCACTGATTTCACAGGACTGGAGGAATTTGTGCCATGAGGGAGAAAGGGCTTGGAGCCAAGCTCAGTAAAAGATGAGCGAGGCATGTGCGAGCCTCATTCTGGAAACTCTGGAGGGCTCACAGGGCGGGGATGTGCAGCCCCATCTCAGAGGGCGGTGACAACTTTGGCAGACTGAGTTCAGGAATGCCCAAATGACGCAGGGAGAGCATGGAGTCGCCAACTTCATGGCGTCCAGGAAGTGGAGAGAGACAGACAGGAAGGGGCGGGGCAAAATGCATTTATTTCAAGGAACGCCTCCAGTGACCTACTTGCTCCAATAAGGCTGGCCTTCTATAGTTCTACCACCTCCCAATAGGCTGTTCACATTTTGAACCCATCCATAGAGTAATCCATTGATGAGGACAAAGACCTCACGATCTGATCACTTCCCCAAAGCCCCACCTCTGAACTCTGGTCGTATCAGAGACCAAACTCCCAATGCATGAGCCTTTGGGGGGGACACTTCATGTCTAGACCATAACAGACACTTACCAACTTTCCAGGAATCCACATTCTAAGTCTCAGAGTGTCACTGACACCGTAGTCAAGGCCTAACTCATACACAAAAATATTGGCAAATTTGAGAGTTTAACTTACACTAGAATTATGCAGCCTACTCGGTTAAATGTGGAGTGTGGTGTAGAGCAATCCTATGTGCCTTGCTGGGAGCTGGGGTTTAGCTCAGTTGTAGAGTGCTGCTTTGTGCTCTCTGAGGCCCTGGGTTCAATCCCCAGCACTGCAAAAGTGGGAGATGGACATGGCAGCCCACTCTTAAATCAATCCACCATTGAAAACCCTATAAACAGCAGAGAAGCACTGACATAGTGCCAGGCATGGCACAGTGTCAGGGAGTGTATCCTCTGCTATACGCCAGGTCGCTGTGAGTTGGACCAGACTTGCCAGCACCTAGCAACAACATGTACCTTGATGCTGCAAGAAAAGAAGGTGTTTTCTGTTTAGTGGCATGGCAGAAGCTGTCTGATTCTGTCATCATGACATGAGCCAAAAGTTTCCCAGGAGCATGTCATATTGTCCTGGAGCTGCTCTGTGGTCCAGCACATGTGGCTATCACATCCCTTCCCCCAACTTTGTCATCAACACCACTGTGAATGTCAAGAGCAGCACCCAAGGCACTTGCTGTGATTGGCATTTCTTCCCCAGCAGCCTAAGGTGGTAATCGAATCATAAAGCCACCATATGCCGGGGGGTATTGGAATCCCACTCAGCACTGCATGCGGAGTGAAGAGCATACCCACTCCACCTTAAAGTCTCACACCAGACATGAATAACAGAGTTACATGACCTGCATTTCATGCACATTTTTTTCACTCCTAAAACAGTCTGTCAGCTTGTCGCGCTGTGGGATTTTGCCTGATGCCGAAAGCTATGCCACTGCTATCTCAGATACCAACAGGGCCAGCCATGGTGGACAGGTTTCAGCTGGGTTTCCAGACTAAGAGAGACTAGGGAGAAGGACCCAGGAGCCCCCTCCTGAAACAATTAGCTGATGAAATCCCTATGAATAGCAGAGAAGCACTGTCAAAGAGAGTGGCAGAAAATGAGCCCCCCAGCCTGGGAGGCATTCAAGAAATGACTGGGGAAGAGTTGCCTCCTCAAAGTAGAGTTGACCTGAATGATGAGAGTAGAGTAAAGCCCCTGGGACCTCCTTTTGCTGATGTGGCATGATTCAGAAGAAACACAGAGTCTGCAACATTAGGCTCAAACAGAAAAAGATTGTGTGCATGGTGCAGCGTTGCATACTGTTTCATTCTGTTGTACATAGGGTTGCTGTGTGTCGGATTCGATTCGATAGCAGCTAACAACAATAACAACTGTCATTATGGAGAGGCGATTGTTTGTTTCAGTAAAAGACAGAGCTATGGGGCTCCCTAGTCAGTCTTGAGTGGTGATCCAGTGTGTACTCTATAAACTGGTTCAGTCGCTGGTAAGTTTGCTCCCATTTGTGAGGAAATGGAGAAAGGAAGGGTACAGTGAAGGTGTGGGAGGAGGCAATCGGGCTGGACTTCACTTCCCAACCCTTTTGCATTATAAATCATCCATGTGGACGCCCGCAGACTCTTCACTTGCCTCTCCAAATTTTAGTCATGCTTTATCTTAGATCATTTCCTAAAATTGGATAACCTGCAGATTAATTTATTTGCATGTCACTTTCCCATTAGAGGGTTGAATTCGTTTCTGTTTTCATTACCAGTGTACGGTGGCTTGGCCAAAATTACCTTTGCCCAAATCCCACGTGGATGAACTCACCACCTTTTAATAAGATGGGTTTTCGCCTCGAGAAGAATTTATGATGGATAAACTGAACCCCTCCTTTTTGAAGTCATACCGCACTGTACCAGCAGACACACATACACAACCCTAAAGTTTGTGAAGGGAGCATGAACGTGTGACTGAGGGGCAGGCTAGCTTAGGCATTAGCAGGCGATGTGCTTAGAAAGGGGATTGAAAATGGCTTCTGCCTTTTTGCTGTGATGAAGAAGCCAAAATAGGTCCCACACCCTTTCCAAGCCTTTGGGCCATTTACAAAACAAAGGCATGGACCCAAGTCTCCCAATGGCAATCAGAGCTGGGGACCAGGGCTGATGTCTGCCATGGCTGATCAGAGCTGGGGGCACCCTCATTTAAATAAAAGTAGAGGGAACTCAGCCTGCAGCTGTAATACTGTTGCCTCCGATCCTGTCAGATCTCGGAAGCTAAGCAGGGTCGGACCTGGTTAGTACTTGGGAATACCAGGTGCTGTAGGCTTGGGAGAAGGACCCGGCAATCCAATCCCAAAAAACAATCAGCCATTGAAAACCCTATGAACAGCAGAGAAGCACTGACAATAGTGTTTCGCCTGTTGTATGTAGGGTCACTATGAGTGACCCTACCGACTCGACAGCAACAACAGAGGGAACTCATGCCCATTCTCTCTCTTTTTTCCTTCTTTCCTCTCTGCTTCTTACCCTTTTCTCTTCCCTTCTTTCTTTAGCAACCACAGGGGCACCTCTCCTTTCTCTCAGGACCCCCGTCTTCCCTAAGGAAATTTTCCCTCCAGAAGACTGCTTAGCTCTTCCCTCTGACTTTACCTTTCCCTGGCAAATAGAAATATCCTTCTGCAGATTTACCCAGGGAACCCAGCTCATTTTAACTCCCTGTACAGGTTTACCTAAGTTTCTCCAGATGCCTCTGTCTTCTCTGTAATTATTTCTTAATGGTGTACTAGTTTTCATGAAGCTATCCTATACTCTTTACCTCTGTGTCGGGCATAAATTCATTTAGACACCGGCTATAAGAACTGAGGCTATGCTGTGGGATTCCCAAACCCACGCTCCAGATCTGCCTCTCTCCATGCCCCGTGAATCTCCGGTAACAAGAGCACAGTCTATTCTGTCTGGGCCCAGGATGATCCACAATTCCTTCTTTAAAAGTTCAGTGCTGAAGTTTTTATGCAGCATTTTATTAGATGATAAAGTGCTCCCTTTCTTCATATATACTCCGTAAACTGCTGAGTTATCAGAGTACTCCATAAATAATGCAAGCCTCTTGCCCATCATTAACAAACGACACTACTAACTGGACAGAAAATTCAATGATTCCCTTTTTTGGAGATCACAGGACACAAGCTTAGCACAATTTGCTGACCTTGCCCTCAGAAATTACTGTCTGCAAAAGCCCTGGCCTGGGTCCTTTCACACTGGAAAGTGGAGAGCTGGGGTTTTTGTTTGTTTTTGTTTCTGTTTTTACAATACTTGGGGTTTGAACCCAGGGCCTTGTGCAATCTTTTGCAAGCACTCTACCATCGAGCCGCAGCCCCAGCCCATTTTCTAATTTTTATTTTGAGTCATATTGAGTACACCGTGGACTGCCAAAAAAGCCAACAGATTCATCCTAGAAGAAATGCAGTGAGTGCTCTTTGGAAGCAAGGATGTGTCAGGAAGGATCAATCCATGGAGAAGGACATCATGTTTGGGAGAGTGGTTGGTCAATAAAAAAAAAAAAAAAAGGAGGCCTTCAACTAGATGGATTTACACAGTGGCTGTAACAATGGGCTTAGACATAGAAAAGATCATGTGTATGGCACAGTGTCTGGAAGTGTTTCGTTCTGTTGTACACAAGGTCGCTGTGAGTCAGACCCTACTTGATGGCACATAACAACAACAAACAACATTTGGAGTCAGGCTGCCTCCAGCCTCAAACCTGGGACCCTCCTGCCTCCACCTCCCAAGTTGCTGCAATGACAGGCATGTGATGCTGCACCCCAAAAGAGCTAGGTTTTTAATGGGAATCACTGAGCCCTGGTTACAACTTTGACCTCACTTAAGAACTGGTACAGAAAGAAAAATTTAGAGCTACTGCTTTTCTTTCATTCAGAGCATAGTCTCCCAGCAAAATCATTCTGCGCCAGGATCTGAGCGCTTTCAAGAGCTGTCCTTGCAGTGACGCCAAGTGACCAGCGAAGTCAGAGCCCAGCGGGATGATCCTCAGGATACGCCATGAGTGACCCCTTATGGATCTCCTTTGTACCATGGGACATATGCCAGTCAAGCAGATTCACCCTGAATCGGTGCTAGGAAGTCCCTTTGGGAAATGCACCCTAAAGTAGCAGGGAACTTGGTGATTTTATAAATCCAATTGACCTAACTGGGCACAGAACCAGTCTGTTAAAGCCTACCACATGTCCACACATCTGGTCTGATGTGTTCTTTCCCAGCCAAAATTATGTTTCATTTTTCCAATGCTTCACTTCTCAATTTTCCAAACAATAACAGCCCCATGCCTGCACTAATATCTCCAGTGAATGGATGGCCTCTGGATATTCCCCATCTCTTCCCTGATTTAGGATACTCTCCACCAGCCAGTTAACCCCATGTTCTGGAGAGTGGAATGGTCCAGATTAAGTTCTCCTGATCACTCAGGGTTCCTTTCCAGCTGATGTCCAGGGGCGACTCTAAGCATCTCCAAATGCTCCGTTCTACAGGGTAGAGTTTACCTGTGACTTCGCTCAAATCAAATCTCTCACTCAAATCAGGGCTCACACTGCCAAATCTTAAACCTGCCCAAATCTGCCAAAAGAATCAGAAAGCTGTTTGACACTGTCTGCCATTTTCTAATAATAGAGCCCACCATGATTATCCTGACAATGCTCAAATAGGTTCTCCCAAAGGAAAGGCTAATGCTACATTCTAAAGAAAATTCATTACCCCTCTCAACTAGATAGGCTTTTTTCCTACCCAATTGTATCAGGGTAAGTTTTGGGGCATGTTATAAAGCTGGATACCTGAAACTCACCCCAAATCTACTTAATTAAAATTTCAGGGAATGGAGCATAGGGATTTTTTAGAAGCTTCTAGACAGTTATGTGTACCTTATAATTTGAGAATCACCTAGGGTAGATTTTTCCCTAAGGCTCCACTCTGCCCTGATATTCTGTGATTCTGGAAGCATCCAAATAAGACTATCGGCACCCACAACAAAGCATCACTGATAGGGTTCCTACAGGCACCAGCCACCCTCATCCTTAGTCCATGGCAGAACTCTGCACAGAGAGTGCTGGATGGGGGAAACCAGGAAGGAGGAATTTCTGAGGTCTGTAAATTACAGATCTGTGTTCAAATTCATGGGCTTCACTTCTGGCTCTGCCGTGTTAGATCAATTAATTAACCTCTCTCATTTCAGATTCCTTTCCTGCAAAACAGGAGTAAAAGCAGGTACTTCCCAGACTGAAGGAGGATTGAATGAAGCAGCAAAGGTACAGGGGATTGCCGGGCACAGGGGTTGTTGTTGTTGTTGTTAGGAGCTGTCAAGTCGGTATCCAACTCATAGCGACCCTCATAGGGTTTTCAATCCCAGCGACTTGGGAGGCAGAGGCAGGGAGATCACAAGTTTGAGGCCAGAGGCAGCCTGTGGAACTTAGCAAGAGCCTGACTCATGATAAAAAATTTAAAAAGAGTTTGAGGGTGCAGCCCAGTGTAAAGTGTGCATGAGTCTGTGGGTTTAACCCCCCAAGTAGCACAAAAAGAAAGAAAAAGCACAAGAATCCTTTCAGCATGTGCGTTTCTGAGGGCGGTTCTGGGGGCCCTGTAACAATAGAATGACTATATAAAGTACTGCCCATCACTGGACACTTCTGTTAAAGTTAGCAACTCCAGTCAGAGGGCAGCGCAGCCGGCCCAGTGTGGAGCCACAGCCAGGCACAGGAGTAAGAACTTCCTGTCTTCCCTTACCCACAGCAGCCCTGCAGCAGCCTGGGACTTCCAGAAATCCCAGAAGCCCAAAGGCTGAGCAGAGTCCTCCCAGGGTGGAGAAGCAGGACACGGGTCTCCTCATTCCCCTTTCTCCAAGAATGCCACCTGGACTGGGGAGAGCTGCCTTTCCCTGGCAGAGGACTTGACTCAGTGGACCCGCATGTAGCCCAGCCTCCTGACCTAGCAGTCCAGGAAACCACCTGAAACTAAACCTTCCTAAAGTACCACAGCTTTCTAGAACCCACCAACAGGGGACCCCTCGCCACATGCACTGTTCTCAAGTTGTTTGACCATCCATGATGTTCCTGTTTCCCAAGTGGATGCCCAAAGCCCACAGGCCATTTGCACATCCTTCAGGAATCACATGCCTTGGATCCCACTACAGACCAAGCTTTTTAAATTTAGAGCACCACTTCCACCTACTCAGTTTTCAATACTGTTTTTCCTAGTCTTCCCGCTGTACCTTCCCTTAGGGTGAGCAGATGGTATAGGGTACCCAGAGAAATGTGAATTTTAAATGGATAACTTTCTTTTGTTTTATTTCTTCCTTCCTTCCTTCCTTTTTTCTCCCTCCCTCCCTCCCTTCCTTCCTTCTTTTCTCTTTCCTTTTCCTATTTATTTTTCCCTCCTTACTCACATCGTGTCACATCTAATATATATCCTAGCCTTTCATTTCCCTAATCTCTCCTCCAAACCTAGAGAAAATAGTTTCCAAAATCTTATCACAATTGTATAATGCAAAATAAACCCACATAATTCAAAGCTTTTTAGAAAAATTGATGCATGAAATCAGATGGAGTGATGACTACATATTTATCTATTTTTGTTTCTTTGAGACAAGGCCTCCCCCCCTCCTTTTTTTCCCTATGGTACTGAGGTTTGAACCCAGGGCTTCCTGCTTGCTTTGCAAGGGCTCCACCACCAAGCTGCACCCCCCAGCCCACTTTTTACATTTGATTTTGAAATAAGATCTCACTAAGTTACGCAGGCTACCCCTGGCCTGGAACTTGCAATCTTCCTGCCTCTGCTTCCCCCGTCAGAGGCAGAGTCTCATTATGTACCCCAGACTGGCCTCAAACTTGCAATCCTCCTGGCTCAGCCTCCCAAGTACTGGATTACAGGTGTGTACCATCACACCCAGCTCAGTGGTGACTCTTCAGAGGGCGTGCCCAGAACCTGAAGCCCCCAAAGTTGAGACTGTCCACTGGTACAAAGTGCAAGTGTTCAATAGTCAGTCAATGTCCCCTCTATGTCTCAGTCTTAGGAAGGAGAAGAAGGGCACAGAGACGCAAAGATGTCTTCCTGATGTTTCCTAACTCCACCATCGATTCTAGACAGTCACATGTACACTATTCAAACACACAGCTCAAAAGCCGTCTGGCTTCAAATTCCCTCTGAGTACCATTTTGCCAAAACTCAGTAACCACAAACCTAAGTCAATTTTATTCATTGTTTGTTTCTCTACGCAAGTGGCTGTGAAGTTCACAATGTTTGTGCAAGTCTATGAATAGACTGGTAGTGAACACGACAATGAGGTTTTGTTTGTTTTCTGAAAAACGCTCTTTGAATGCAGATAAACAGCCATTGAAAGCTGGGAAGCCAGGCACAGTGCAATCCATTGGGGAAGGCTCCCCGTCACACAGCCCACGCCCCTGAGCCCCAAGAAGGGTCACCTGGGGCCCAGCTGAGGAACCTCCTTCTGTACCTGGGTGACATCAGCAGGGGTGGCCGGGTGCCATGGGGACACCAGATAAACCAAGCAAGAGAAATGAACCCAGGAGGGACTCCAAGCAGGAGACCCTTGCTGGATCCGCAGCCTCCCAGAGAAGCCAGGACCCCTGCGCCAAAGGAAGCAGCAACGGCGGGGAAAGCAAAAGAGTTAAATAGGACCCTGAGTCGCCCAGCTGGGCAAACGGTCCAGGACATCACTAAAAATCCCCCCATCCTAACAGAAAGCAGGAAAATCACAGCTGGAATGAGAAAGATCATCAGCTGCCGCCAACACCAGCATGAATGGGATGGTGGAATTACTCCACCAGGGCTTTAAAGTAGCTGCTATTAAAAAAGAAAAAAACGCTTCAACAGCTACACTGGCAGAAGGCGCCGGAGACTCTCAGCCCTTTGCTCTCTGCCCCAGGGCCAGCAGCTGCTTCCTGCAGCGCCAGCCCCCATCAGAGCTCAGAGCTCTCTGTCACTTGTCACGGTGACGGGCTGCCTTTTGACCATTCGGCCCTTCCCTGAAAGCCTCTCCATTCACATCGCTGCCGGGTTCCTGCCTCTCATCTGCCTGGACTGATGGAGTAGGCTGTTTAGGGCTTAGAACGCCTCCATTTAGGAAGCTGGAGAGCCGAGATTTTATCAGAAACTCCTAGGAAATTTTCTGGACATTTTCCTCCAAGGTTCCTCTGTCCTGAGCTAGATCAGAGGTTATGCGTTCGTCATCCAAGTCTTCTTGTCCACAGACTTCCATCCCACATCTGGGCTAATGCATCCCACTCTCGAGCTGACCTTTGTAATGGACCTATCTGACTTGTCCAGCCTCCCCGCATGATGCTCCGAGAGTGTCTTCTAGGGCTGGGTGCAGTGGCGCATGCCTGTTATCCCAGCAACTCAGGAGGCAGAGGCAGGAGGATCACAGATTCGAGGCCAGAGGCAGCCTGCACAACTTAGTTATGCCTCAAGACAAAAAAAAATAAAAAAAAAAAAAAAAAAAAAAAAAAAAAAAAAAAAAAAAAAAAAAAAAAAAAAAAAAAAAAAAAAAAAAAAAAAAAAAAAAAAAAATATATATATATATATATATATATATATATATATATATTTGCTCGGATTGTTTTATATATATAATATATGCATATATATATTATATTATTTATATATATATTATATACATATAACAAAAAAACAGGCTGGGGTGCAGCCCAGTGGTGTAGCACTTGCAAAGTATGTGTGAGGCAGGGGTTCCACCCCTAGGTATTTTTTTTTAAAAAGATAAAAACGCCTTCTAGGGTGGATGGAGGGAAGGGATATGCTATATGCTGTATCCCCCTGTCCTTTTTTCAAGAATCTAAAGACAAGTGGAATTATACCCTGCTTAAGAGCCTTCAATGGCTCCCTATTGTTCTAAGAAAGACAACAGGAAATTGTGAAGGCCCCTCCAGCGGCCTTCTCTCCCCTTGATCCTCCTCCATGCTGCCAGCCTGTCCTTCACCACTGGGGGACTCTGGCTCAGCTCAGTGGTGTGTAGCATGAGGCTGCCTCCAGGGACTTTTCCGACCCCGTCCCCTCTGCCAGGCTGTTCCAGGCCAGCTGTGACCCCATCCTGCCTCTCTCACCTCACCTGTCTGCACATCTGATGGCTAGTTCCCTGGGCTGTCCACCAGACATCAAGCTCCACGGGGGTATTTTGACGTCCCTTCTTATCTCATGTCACCAGCATTCAACACATTACTCATCTGCCAATGGTCTCTGCTGCTTTGCATGTGCGTTGGCCACTCACTAAGGACCCTGCCAGCTTCCTTTGGGGAAACTGCCAGAGCCCCTGGGCCTTTGAGCCATGTCCCTCGGTCTTAACATTCTAGAAATATCACCAAGGAAGAGCAACAGAGGATGTCTCTCTAAACAGAAATGCAGACATTTAGATGTGAAAAAAGGGGAATAACCATTCACACTAAGTAAATAAAAATCCTAAGTGCCCACAATGTAGGACTATGTTGAAAAATGAATGCAATTAATTGCACATTAACAATTTGTAACTAAAATTGGCTCTGGAAGTGCTGGAAGAGCTAACCTGCCTGATGAGAGAAATCTAGAAACAAAATAGAGTGGCCCAGACAGCTCCTGGTGAGACCTTTTTCTTTTTTTTTTTCCAAATCGCAGTACTTAGGGGTTGAACCTACGGCCTCAGATACCCTTTGTGCTCCACCATTGAGCTACACCCCCCCCCAGCCCATTTTGTACTCTTCTATCTTGGGATAGGGTCTCGCTAAATTATGCCTCTAGACTGGAACATGTGATCCTCCTGCCTCTACCTTCTTGAGTTGCTCGGATTATAGATGTGACCCACTGAGTCTGGCTCCAGTGAGCTCTTTTAAACTTAAATAGAAGATAATTCCAAAACCAAGAGGAGGCATCCCTCAGTATCCTTAGGCCACTGGTTCTAGACCTTCCCATGGATACCAAAATATGAGGAAGCTCAAGTCCCTCATATAAAATGGGGTATTTGCAGAGAACCTACATACATCTTCCCATTTACATGTCAACATTATTTTTAATACCTTGTTGTTGTTGTTGTTGTTGTTCTTGTTGGTGTTATGTGACATCAAGTTGGTGTCTGACTCATAGCAACCTGACCTACAACAGGTGAAACACTATTATCAGTGCTTCTCTGCTATTCATAGGGTTTCCAATGGTGGATTGTCTTTTGGGAGTGGGCTGCCAAGTCCTTCTCCCAAGCCTACAGCACCTGATGTTCCCAGGTGGTCTCCCATCCAAGTACTAATCAGGCCTGACCCTGCTTAGCTTCCACGATCTGACAGGATCGGACTCCACAGGGCTATAGTTGCAGGCTTTTAATATACAATATAAATGGTACATACCTGCTATATTGTATTATTTAAAGATTAACAAGCAACAAGTCTATATATGTTCAGTGCAGATACAACTTTCTGTTTCAAGTGATTTCTATCCATAATTGGTTCAATTCACTGGTACCCCCAAAAGCAAAGTGTAGAATAATTAATCTTGATTATGAATATTGATAGCAAAAACCGTAATACCCAAGTAGGAATCTCCTCAGGAATATAAAAATGGTTCATGGTTCAGTCATAAGGATTCTAGCTCCTTAATAAAACATTCTACTAGAACAAAAGTGAGTTTCTGACCATTTCCATGGATAAGGAGAAGGCGCTGAGAGAAAGCAAACATCCATATTCTTCCCAGAGGGCAGTAATTGTTTGAGAGAATACATGGATCCATTTTTATTATGATGAGGAAAACACATGTCTTCATACAAGTAAAATTGAGTGAGACATTAAATCATCCTATTAATGTCAAGAACAAGGAAAGTACACCACCCGAATCGATTACATAACACGGTTCTCAAATACGATTGGATAAAGAAAGAAATAAGAGGAAGATTGGAAAGGAGGGGACAAAAGAAAATCTTAGAAACAATGAGGAGTCATGGTTATGGTGGTAGATTATGACATTACTATGCGAAATCCAACCACTTTCCAGTTAGAAAACAAAATGGAATAAGTCATCGCATTGACACTTGGAGTCAGTTGGGAAGCCATCTAGAAATAAACAGCAGGAAATTCCATAGGATCTGTCTGAGCAAAATTATAAAACTCTACTGAATGGCATAAACTCAGACCTGAAATCACACTGGATTGCAGTATTCCTGAACAGAAGGACTCAAATAATCTATAAATACATTGTAATCTCAATTTAAAAAGAAAGGTACATGGGACAGAAAGAAACAGGGGAGGGGAAGTTATGATGAGTATTGACTTGAAAATATTAACATGAACGATGCTTTAGCAATTAAGGGAATTCAGAGAAAAATGAATGATCGAAACAAAAATAGACCCAGACACTTAAAGAAACTTAGTTACAATTAATGTGGCATTTTGAACAAGTGGGGAAAAGATTATTACAGTATTACATATATGCATTACTACATACTTTGTTGGCACCATTGATCACAGTATGGAGGGGAAAAAGTAGCTCTTTTACCCTCATTTCTTGCACTAAAATGAGATTCAGGGAGACATAAGATATGCAGATAAACATAGCCGGGTGCTATGGCGCACACCTGTAATCCCAGCGAATCGGGAGGCAGAGGCAGGAGGATCGCAAGTTCGAGACCAGAGGCAGTCTGCGTAATTTAGCGAGACCCTGTCTCAAAAAAGAAGAAGAAGAAGAAGAAGAAGAAGAAGAAGAAGAAGAAGAAGAAGAAGGAAAAAAAGATGTACAGATTAACAAATGAAACCATGAAGTTTTAGACAAAAATATGAGTAAGTTTATTTGTAATCTCAGAGTGGGGAAGGCCTTTTAAAAAACTTGAAACAAGTCCAAGATCTCTATAGGGAAATAAGGATAGACTGACAATAAAAATTTAAGCTTCATATATGCCAATAAATAGGCAAATCAATAAAAAGCATCAAAAGGCTATTTATCAATGAAAAATAATCAACGAAAAATAATATTTTTAGGACATAAGACAGAAAGGCTCCCATGTGCATAAACAAATTAATAGCTAAAAAGCCAGGTAGCCCAAGTGAAAATTGTATAAAACATACACATTTTACCAAAATTCGAATTGCCAAAAAACACTAGAAAAGATGTTCTACCTCACATAGTAAGATAAATTAAAATCAGAGTAAGATTGGAATATCATTTTTTTTCACCAGATTGGGAGAAAACACATTAAATTTGAAAATCTTCAGCACTAGAAAGCTGAGATCTGGCCCTTTTATTGTCTTTTCCATGACAGAACCCACTGATCAGTTTGTGGAGAATAATCTAGCAGCATCTTTCACACTTTTAAATCCACATAGCCTTACACCCCGCAATTACATTTCTAAATTGGAAGTCATACCTAAATACAGTCACAAAAATATCACAAGATAGGTGCGTAAGGATGCTGACAACAGACGTGTGTACAAAAATAAAAACTGGAACTAGCTATATGTTCACTAATAAAAAACTAATCAAATAAGTTACAGTATGCTAAGGCAATGGAACGCTAAGCAGCTATTAAGAAAGATGAGGTAGACCTTTATATGTTGTCAAAGATCTTGAAGATGAAACTCTAGGTGCAAAACACTTTGCATAGCATGAGTGCTAGAGAAGCAAGGTCTCTCTTCATGCCTCCCTTTTCCCCTCTTTGGCCCCTTCCCTTCCTTTATTCTTTACTAGAAATGCCCCTAAAAACTCATCAGTGGCCCTCTGAGGGGAGAGAGAAGGGGATGTTGGGGGGGGGGACTTTTTTTAACCATACACACTTTCTAACTATGTGCACAGCTATTCTTTATTATTTTTATAAATGAAAGAATAGTTATTTGGGTGGTTAAAGTGTGAACTACTTTTGGGTGTGTGTGTATGGGTTTTGTTTGTTTGTTTGTTGCTTTTTCTATATAAAATGCAAACCCAGAAAGATGTTCTCTTCTTAAAGCAAAAGATGTGATATGGAGCAGTTTGAGCCAACCAATGAGGACTGAAGCATTGTCTTTATATAGCAAAACACTTCTATTTGTTTCTAGATACTTCAATAGGAGAGAGAGAAAGAGAGAAAGAGAGAGGGAGAGGGAGGGAGGAAGAGGAAGAGGAAGAGGAAGAGGAAGAAGAAGAAGAAGAAGAAGGAAAAGAGGAGGAGAAGGAGGAGGAGGAGGAGGAGGAGGAAGCGGTGGCAGCAATGGCGGCAGCAGCAACAACAGCAGAGGAGGAGGAGGAGAGGATGAATAGTATGTATCGTTTGTCCAGCCACGCAGAATGGGTGGGCTCTGCAGATGTCACTGCTTCAAATGGAGCATGCTACAATGTCCTGATCAACAACTTTCTTGTTGTAAACAGTCTCCTCTCTTAAGTTACACATGCAAGCTCTGTGCAAACGCACATTCACACACAGAGCACATACAAGCCTTCATCTCACAGTGCACATGAAGTCACGAGCATCACCCAGCAAAGAGAGAAATGGAGACACATATGCCATTTCTTTTGCTCTGAAAAATCTAATCTTCCTCCATGATGTGCCCATCTTAGGGGTCAGAAGCAGATTAAACATCTCGAGAAGCTCAGAAACCTTGTGCAGTTTCAAACTCTGAAGGTACTGTGTGACCCATTAGAACAACAAAGGTGTTTCTTGGTGAATTACCCTCTGGTTTCATTAAAAAATAAGGAGGAGAAGAGTCAAAGTGATTACTGTCTGCACAATTATGTGAGTGGAAGGGCTCGGTGGTAGAGCACTTGCCTCGCATGTACAAGACCCTGGGTTTGATCGCCAGCACTACAGAAAAATAAAATAAAAAAGATTATCTAAGGGGAACACTGTGTCACCACCAAGATTCAAAAAGTAAAGCTGTTCTTGTCTTCAAAACACATCACTGAATCCAGGAGGCTGAGGGAGGAGCATCACAAGTTTGAGGCCCACCTGGGCTACGCGGTGAGACCACAACTCAAAGAAAAACAAAAGCAAAATACAATTCCAGTGAGTATACCTTTGAACCTGGGCTAGCTTTCTGGCTGAAGCTGGGGTGAACAAACCATGGAGAGGCAGTGACCCATCCAGAAACCAGGGCTCCTAGCTCTGCAGGCTCTGATGGTTTGAAAGCTCCCCTGGGTGGGCTGCCACAGGCCCAGCATCTAGGAAAGTCATAGGCTATCCCACTCCCTCCCCAGTCCCTGCCACACAGGGGCCAGAGATATCCCAGCTGCTGGCCCCCGGCTTTGGCACCTGGGGAAAAGCCAAGGCAAACGTTCACTTGATGATGTGCATTTGTATGGATAACCAAACAAAATACAAATGAAGCATCAAATGCACTCTTATTTTCTAAAAGAGCACTCACGCGTTAAAGTTAGCTTTAGGTATTCTCCTGGCTGGTAATTATAGAGCTCTGTTTGTCCTGTGGGTTTTGCAGAATGGAGCAGACTCGCTTAACTCCTCAGTGTCCAGGGGCAGAACGTGAAGCCCAGGCATCATCTGGGATCTACAGTGCACACACAGACCCCGGCACACACGTGGCTGGGCCTGGTCTTGGTTGGAACTGACACAAACCTGTGTCCCTCTGAGTCTCCTGACAGTGTAGATCTGCAGAAATTGTTGTTGTTAGGTGCCGTTGAGTTGATATCCAACTCATAGAGACCCTATGTACAATAGGTGAAACACTATTGTCAGTGCCTCTCTGCTATTCATAGGGTTTTCAATGGCTGAATGACTTTTGGGAGTGGGTTGTTGGGTCCTTCTCCCAATCCTACAGCACCTGGTGTTCCCAGGTGGTCTCCCATCCAAGTACTAACCAAGCCTGACCCTGCTTAACTTCCCAGATCTGATGGAATGGAATGCCACAGTGGTACAGCTGCAAGCCTGCAGAAATTAGTTGGGCTGTAAAACAAAACAAAACATAACATAGTTTAGAAGCTCCCCCCCACCCCACGATACAAATGGCAAAACTATCATCGTCAGAGAGAGAAAACATAGGTCAAATTGCAGGGAAAAAAAGCAGATAAGTTTTCATTTAAGTTTTTCGTTTGTTTTCCTTTAACAAGCCAATTGCCAGGATGGATTCAGTGAGTGTGGTGTATTATGATTAGTTTCAACCTAGGTTTGCAGACAGCCAAAAGCATGTGTTGACATTTCCCCTGGGATTTATGGCAGGTGATGGGACGTGCAGGCATGCAAAACCAACTGGACGGGCCTCCCCTGGCGGTCTGGAGTGCTCCAGAAAATGTGCGAATGGGCCAAACGACCGCCAGGGGCCCTGTGGACCCCAGGGTGTGTGAAAGGTACACACTGGGATTAAACAGAGAAGGGCTTCGATCCTGTTACTGAAAACAACCAGGAACCTGTGACCCTCAGGACTGAGGGCCCCAGGACCCCTCAGAAGGATTTTTAGCACAGTGGTGGGGTTGGGGGCCCGATCCCCACCCCCGCAGCCAGTCTGCCTCTGGGTGGGTTCCCTCCGCGGGCGGAACCAGGCGGCTCTAGGCGAAGTCCTTGGACACGGCCTCCACGAAGTTGGGCGCGGACATGAGGATGCCGATGGTGCAGATGATGGTGAAGACCGAGAAGGCCATGAGGCACAGGCGGTCCACGACGCAGGCCGCGAACTTCCACTCGCTGCACACCGCCTCGCTCTCCTCCTGGCAGCGGAAGCGGCTGGCGATGTAGCGCACCTCCTCCAGGATCTTGGCCAGCTCGGAGTCGCCCTCGGGCGGCGGCCCGCCGTGCAGCAGGTGCTCGTCGTGCGCGGGGGAGCAGGGCGTGCGGCCGCACACCACGCCCGAGTCCGGGGTGGGCGCGCAGTGCACGACCTCGGGGCCTCGGAAGCCCAGGTACAGCAGGTTGCCGTTGCTGGCCGGGGGGCCCACGGCCGCGCTCAGCTCCACGCTGGCCAGGCTGCAGCGCCGGGGCTTGTGCTGGCAGGCCGGCCGGACCTTGTCCTCCCCCGGCCTCTTCATGCGCAGGAACCACGCGCACCAGTTCAGAAGGATGACTCTGGTCTGCGGGACAACAGCGCGTTATGGGCAGCTGGAAGTTGGACAGCCATTAGCTGACTGTGACAGCACCGTGACCCCACCTTAGGAGCCCACCTCACTGATCATTTAATTTGCCCTTCCTTCTCTTTCTTTCCTTCCTTCCTTCTTTCCTTCTTTCTTTCCTTCCTTCCCTTCCTTCTTTCCTTCCTCCCTTCTTTCCTTCCTTCCTTCCTCCCTTCCTTCTTTCCTTTCCTTTCCTTCCTTCTTTCCTTCTTTTCTTCCTTCTTTCCTTTTTTCTTCCTTCCTTCCTTTCGTCTTTCCTTCCTTCCTTCCTTCCTTCCTTTCTTCCCTCTTTTCTTCCTTCCCTCCTACCTTCCCTTCCTTCTTTCCTTTTTTCTTCCTTCCTTCCTTTCTTCTTTCCTTCCTTCCTTCCCTCTCTTTTCTTCCTTCCCTCCTACCTTCCCTTCCTTCCTTCCCTCTTCCCTTCCTTCCTTCCTTCCCTTCCTTCCCTCCTTCCTTCCTTCCATTTCTTTCTTTCTTCCTTTTTTCTTTCTTCTTTCCCAGTGCTTGAGGGCTGCACCCAGGGCCCCTCACATTCTTTGCAAGCGCTCTACCACTGAGCCACACCCCCAGCCCAATTTTAAATTTTTACTCTGAGTTTGGGTCTTGCTAAGTTACTCAGGCTGCCTCTGGCCTCCAACTCGCAATCCTCCTGCCTCTGCCTCCCCAGGCACTGGGATCACAGGCCTGGCTCACTTCACCAATTCTAGGGGTAACCGGCTCTCTTGTCTCCCCCATGACTTCACATGGGAAAGCGATGGCAAGGGCTTGTCATGGCTGAGTCAAACAGGAAGTGAAAATAAAATCTACGCAGGTTTATCATCCTGGGAATAAGTTGAATTTTTCTCTGGGGCAGGGACGCTGCAATGTCTAGGCAAGACAGCCTTGTGAGAGCAAAAGGCTGGCTTGGAAAGAAAGTCCCTGAGCTGTGTAAACAGGGGCATCGTTTTCCCTCTCTGATCCTTCTCCATCTATAGCTGGAGACCTGCAGATCCAGCTCCCTGGCTACCTACCGTACTGTGTGTAAGGTGTCCTGGAAGGCCACAGCGAACTCACAGGGGCTATGGGAGATCTTAAACACTGGAGTGGAGCCCCTGGACACCTGCCGGACACCCCAGGGACCATCAGGCTGAAGCAGCTCAGTTCTCCACCTTGGATGACTATGTCCCCCAGATGACATCATACCTTTGCAAAACTGCGTTGCAAAGTTGCGATGATGAAGAGCAAGTACCAAGGAAGTCAGTGCGAAACAGAACATGAAGGTCATGGTTGCTAATCTGATTCCAAGATTTTAGAGGATGCGCTGCGCACCTGGCAGGTGCTATGATGATCATAGGGCATAAATATTTATTAAATTGGTTTGACTTGTATGATAAAGAGACCCATAGGTATTATTTCTTCGACCCTAGGAGCTCGATGAGAAAAATTCCTGTGTACAAAGAAAGTCCAGGAACATTTAACCTAACTCATCAGGCTGTGCTGACAACCAAATTTAGATGATGTCTGAAAAAGTACCCTGAAAAGTCAGAAGCAGGCAGGGCATGGTGGCGCTCGCCTGTAATCCCAGTGGCTTGGGAGGCGGAGATGGGAGGATCACAAGTTTGAGACCAGAGGCAGTCTGTGTAACTTGGCAAGACCCTATCTCAAAAAGATAAAAAAAAGGGCCGGGGGCACAGCTCAGTGGTCCAGCACTTGCAAAGCATGCAGGCACAAAGCCCTGGGTTCAACCCCAGTACTGCCAAAAAAAAAAAAAAAAATCAGAAGCAGGGGTGGAAAACTTTCTGTAGAAGGCCAGAGAATAAACACTTTGGCTCTGAAGGCCATAAGGCCTCCGTGGCAACTGCTCCACTTGCTGATGCAGCACATGTAAGAAGCGCGTGAATGAGTAGGTGTGGCTGTTTTTGAATCAAATTTTATTTACAAAGACAGTTTGTGGGCTGGATCTAACTACTGGGACCACCGTATACCAATCTCTGGTCCAAAGTGATTTTAAAAAATACGGTGCTAAGGTGCACAAAGAAGCTGGAGAAGAATCACCGTGAATCACTATATTGCTTTAGCCTCTCTGCAGGCATTTGTGGGGCTGGGATTTAGTTCAGTTGGTAGAGTGCTGTTCTGCAGTCTCTGGGGTCCCCGGACCCTCATAGGGTTTTCAATGGCTGTTTTGTGAGTAAGCTGCCAGGTCCTTCTCCTGTTTTTACAGTGCTGGGATTCCCAGCACTGCAAAAATGGGTGAAGGATGTGGCAATCCACTCCCGAGGCAATCCGGAAACAATCAGCTATGAATTGAACAATTGAACATGCTATGAGGGTCGCTGTAAGTTGGACACTGCTTGACAGCACCTAACAACCAACCAAAATCTCATGGAAAGAAGGGGAGCTGCTGATGTCTTCCCTTCAGGCAAAAAAGAAGAAGAAGAAGAAGAAGAAGAAGAAGAAGAAGAAGAGGAAGATTTTGTAAACCTATTCCAATAAGTGGGTGAAAAGTGAGTCCTTTTCCTGAAATCATCCAGTTTCAGAGTTCATTTCATTCTGCTTTATGATTATGAGAACATTTCATCAGCCACCCAGCAGGTGGCCCTGTAGGGGGAGATGATAGGTCCTGAAGTTCATGCCTGATTTCTTGGGATTGATTTCTTGGTAATCACTTTTATGACATCTTATCAAACAGGTCTGGAGACAGGGAGCAAAAAGAGCAAGAGAGCCTGGGACCAGAGTCACTGCAGTTATAAAAGCAGCCTGTTGCTTTACAGGGAGCTTTACCCCTGGTAGACCAGGGTAAGACCTGGGGATCCTGGAGGGTTTCTGAAGATCAGTAAACAGCAGAGGCACATGACCACCTGGGACATGTCCTTGAGTGAGTTTGGCCCTCATGAATATGTCATTTCACTTGGGCATTTCTGGGATCTATGATGTAAATATGTTGTTTTTATGTGCTGTCAAGTCAGGTCTGACTCATAGTGACCTGATATACAACAGAACAAAACACTCCGTGAAACTGTGCCATGCCCGGCACTATGTCAGTGCTTCTCTGCTATTCACAGGGTTTGCAATGGCTGATTGTTTCAGGAGTGGGCTGCCGGTTCCTTCTCCCATTTTATGGTGCTAGGGATAGAACATTGGGCCTCTGAGAGCACAGAGCAACTCTCTACCAACTGAGCTAAATCCCAGCCTTTCATTAGACTTGTTGTTGTTGTTATTGTTATTGTTGTTAGGTGCTGAAGAGTCATGTCTGACTCATAGTGACCCTCAGGGTTTTCAATGGCTGACTGTTTTATGAGTAAGCTGCCAGGTCCTTTTCCTGTTTTTGTAGTGTTGGGAATGGAACCCAGGGCCTCAGAGAGCCCATTACAAACACTCTACCAACTGAGCAAAACCCCAGCTCCCAGGATGTGAACAACCCCTCACCTGCCATTTTACAGATAAACTGAGGCTCAAAGAGGCTGATAATTGCCTCAAGGTCACACAATGAGCAAATGTGTAAGCCACTTACTGTGTTTAGACTTCTGTGAGCCTTACCTGTCAGAGGGTCTACAAAGTTCTCTCCAAAACTCCTGTGACCAACTGGCTGCAAATAAAATATAAAGTACATACAGCTCTCTCATTTTATATGCCTCTTAGGAGCCCCTAGAAAGCCTGGGCCAGATCTCGAGGGAGGCTGTTGGACAGCGAGTGAGTCTAACCCCAGGGGGAGCTATGCCCACAAGAGCCTGCAAGAGCAGAGCAGGGCTGGGCACTTCTCCCGCCACGTCGAGGGGCCGTGAACCCCTCCGGGTACAGCTGCGGCTGATGTGATGCATGTTGCGAAGTCTATTTTGAATCACAAGGCCTGAATCATTAGCTCGCAAGGCCGAAGCACCTCCCCAAATGAAATTATCCTCTTGGTGCTTCTCAAACTGTGCCCGTGACCTCTTCCGTTAGGTTACACTTTTGTTTCTGGCTGTGCAAATGTCACATAATGCCACTGCACTCGGCAGTATCTTCCTCGTGGCCACAGATCATATTAAGAGTCCCCTGGAGGCCGCTTAGGTTTCAAATGCACAGGGAACAAAAAGAAAAATGCTGCATAGTGTGTAAAATGAGAGAGTTGTACATATTTCATGTTTTATTCGCAGGCAATTAGTTTCCATGAGCGCTTATGCTAAGAGGTCAGTAATTGGCATGTGCTCTCTATTAAGAGGTTTCTGGAAAAAGTGAAGTGCTACCAGTCACTAAAATTAGATTTATGTCTCTGCGTTTTAATTCCTTTATCTTCACACCAGTCAAAATACTTATAAGAAATAGGACTGACTATTTAGATCGGGAGCTATGGTGCGCACCTGTAATCCCAGCGACTCGGGAAGTGGAGGCAGGAGTTTTGAGGGTTCAAAGCCAGAAGCAGCCTGTGCCACTTAGTGAAACCCTGTCTCAAACTAACAAAAATATAAAAGGGGGCTGGGGTACGGCTCCGTGGTGGTGCACTTGCCTGGCATGGGCAAGGCCCTGGATTCAACTCCTAGCATTGATGTTGTTGTTAGGTGCCATCAAGTTGTGTCCGACTCATAGCAACCCTCATAGGGTTTTCAGTGGCTGATTGTTTTGGGATTGCCTTGGGAGTGGATTGCTACATCCTTCTCCCATTTTTGCAGTGCTGGGAATGGAACTTGGGATCTTCAGATGCTGCAGAGCAGCACTCTACCAACTAAGCTAAATCCCAGTCCCTCCTAGCATTACAAGGGAAAAAAGAGTTTGTTTATATTTTCTGTTAGCATAAACAAACACTGGAAGAGAAAGGCAAGAATTCACTAACTGGTCATCAATAGCGGTGTTGGAAGCAGGCTGAGGAGTAGGAAAGGAAGCTAGATTTCCTTACTTTTGGCTTTTGAAACAGGTAATGTAATATCTGCTTCTGCCGGAGAGATGGATAGACAGACTCACAGAGAAACC
>VMDO01020384.1:0-31071 GCA_007922755.1 Pedetes capensis | reverse complement strand
GACTCGACTTGACGGCACCTAACAACAACAACAACAACAAGCTTATTGTACTTAACATGATGCCCTACAGTTTCATCCATTTTACTGCAAATGGCAGTATTTCTTTTTTTTCTTCCTCTCTCTTATTTATTATTATTATTATTTTTTGTGGTACTGAGGGTTGCCAAGTGCTGGACCACTGAGCTGCACCCCCAGCCATTTTTTTACTTTTTTGAGATAGGGTCTTGCCAAATTACTCAGACTGCCTCTGATCTTGAACTTGTGACCCTCCTGTCTCTGCCTCTTGAGCTGCTGGGATTACAGGCGTGCGCTACCACCGTGCCCAGCACACTATTTCATTCTTTACAACTAAATAATATTTCATCTTGTCCGTATGTGTATTTAACATTTTCTTTACCCATTCATCTGTTAATAGGCACCTGGGTTGATTCCATATCTTAGCTATTATAAATAATGTCATGATAGACATGGGTATGCAAATGTCTCTTTTGTATGCAAACTTCATTTCCTTTGGATATATCCAGGATGGGGAGAGATGGAGCAAATGGTAGTTTTATTTTCAGGTTTTTTTTCTTTTCTTTTTTTTTTTTTGAATCTCCATACTGTTTGCAGTTTGGCTCTAGTAATTTACATTCCCACCGGCAATGTAGGAGTTCTTATTCTCCACATCAGTACTCATTATATTTTTTATTTTATTGACAATAGTCATGCAAACTGAGGTGAGATGGTATCTTATCATACTTGGATTTGCATCTCTCTGACAGCTAGTAATATTCAGCATTTTTATTGTTGTTTTGGGTTTTTGTATTTCTTCTTTTGAGAAGTATCCATTCAGATCATTTGCCCATTTTTAATTTGATTACTTTTAAATTAAGTTTTGAGAGTTATTTATGCATTCTAGATTTTAACTTTCTGTCAAACAAATAACTGAAAAATATGTTCTCCCATTCTGCAGGTTGTCTCTTCATTCTCTTGATTGTTTCCTCTGCTGGGCAGAAGCTTTTTAATCTGTTTTCACCCCATTTATCCATTCTTGTTTTTGTTTTGGTGTCTTTGGAGTCCTATCTAGAAAATATTACCTCTAGCGATATGTTAATGTGTTTCCCCAATGTTTTCCTTGGGTAGTTTCAGAGTTGCAGATCTTATATTATGGTCTTAAATCATTTTGAGTTGATTTTTGTACAAGGTGAGGCATAGAGGCCAAGTTTCAATCTTCTGCACAGGGATACCTAACTTTCCCAGAACTGTTTGTTGAAGAGGCTGTCCTTTCTCTTTTGTGGAGAATTAATTGGCTGCAGATATGTGAATCTGTTTCTGGGTTTTTTATTCTGTCCCATCAGTCTATTTGTATCTGTTTTTATGCCAATTCCATGTATCTTGGTTACTATCATTCTACAGTATGTCTTGAAATCAGGTATTGTGATCCCTCCAGCTTTGCTCTGTTTTTTCTTTTTTCTCTAGATTGCTTCAGCTATTCTAGGGTTTTTGAGCATGCAGATAAATTTTAGAATTTTTTTCTAGTACTATGATTAAGTCATTGGTACTTTAAGGGGGATTGCATTGAATTGGTAGATCAGTTTAGGGAGTATGGACAATTTAACTGTGTCAATTCTTCCAATCCATGAACATGGTAGGCTTCCCACATTTGGTATCTTCTTCAATTTCTTCCTTCACTGTTTTGCAGTTTTCATTCTAGAGGTCATTCACGACCTTCATTAAGTTTATTCCTACTTTTTTATTTTTGGTGCAGTTATTTTGAATGAGATTTCATTCAAGGTTTATTTATCAGTAAATTTGTTAATTTTTTTGTTTGCTTGTGATATTTTGAAAGATCTGTCTTCTGGCTACAATATTCTTTCTTCCACTTGATCTAGTCTGTTGTTAAGATTTTCAACAGATTTTTTTTTGACTTATTAAGCTCTTCCTTTTCAAGAGGTATGTTTGTTACTTTTTCAAAATCTCTATCTCTCTGCTGAATTTCTTTCCAATACACTGCATTGTCTATTTAATTTCATTTACCTTCATTTATTGTATCATTTTAGATCTCATTGCACTTTTTAAAAATCAATTTTAAAAATTATTTATCAGGCATTTTGTCCATTTGGATATACTAAGAATATGTGACTAGAGAGCTATGATATTTAAGAAGTGACACATTACATTTTGTTCATATTTTGGGGTTTCCTCTGTTGAAACATTGGGCAAAAAGAGATCTCAACCACTTCTGAAATAAGCAGCTTTCTCCTGAAGATGTGTCTTGGAGTAATTATTCATTATTCATCACTGAGTTTTTTTTTTCCATCTGGGCACCATAATGTCAAAAAAGAGTACTATATGCAGAAATTCAATCTTTCAACAATGAAAGAGAAATAAATACTTTCCAAGGTAAGCAAATGCAGAGATAATGGATGATCAGTCACCCACAGTGTAGTGCTTTTAGTGGATGTATGTTGGAACTTATCTACCAAGCTAAGATGGGTTTGTGAGAGTTACTTATAGACCCAATGCGGTGGAGCATCACTGGAATCCCAGAGGTGGGAATATGCAGGGGCTTCTGACCTCTTGGGCAGTCCAGATTCAAACAGTAGCTCCTACTCTGGATGGATCTCAGACATAGCACTATGAGGACTTTCCAAGGGATTATGTGAAATTCTTTTCCAAAGTCAGGCTACTGTTCAAATTTCAGGTCCCTTACATGGTTAGCATCGAAGACTATAAGGGTTGTGAAATTTTTCAGTGGCTAGGATTCCCCACACCCATACTGAGAGTCTGACTCACCTTTACCCATGCAGAGTGGAGAATCTTCATACCCCAGCTATGGAGCTGGAGTTGTAGGTCCCAGGATATTTTGTTTCTCTTACTATGTTGTTGTCCCAGGTCTCTGGATCTTACAACATTTCCCTTTTTCTCTTTGATTTCAAGTGTTTTTACTTGGTCACTCTCCTAATATGCAGCTATATACCTACTTTGGTTCTTCATTGTGGAGGAGCAAGTGAATCCTGGGTTCCTCTATCCTCCATCTTGCTCTGGATGCCTCTTTCTACATGTTCCCTTGTGGCTTTGGAATTGGGAGTATGGAAACATCAAGAGCCTTCACTTATTATATCATGACAACAGTTTGTTTCTTCATCTGCCTTTTGCCTTTAAATACTTCCACGTTTTTCATTTCTGAGTTTGAGGAAACATTTGGTGCCAAAGTGATGACAGCATTATTAAAAGTCCTTTCCAATATAAATAAGGTGACATCTGTAAGAGTTTCTCATATTGGAGCTTATTCATGAGATTTCAAAGGATCAGTTTTCATTATAAAACTTCAAAGACCTGACCTCAGGAAGAGGCGCTATAGAATTCTTACCTTTTAAAGAAAATCATTCCAAGTGCTCCTCACCTTAGTTCTGGCTCTTAGTGGATAAATAAAGTGTTACTTTAGTAAATATTTATAATTTTTGACTTTCCTACTTCATGTCTTTCTTTATCTTTCTATATTTGAACTTGTAACTAAATCAACAAATAAAAATCAGATCATTCTGCAATTCATCATAGTAATTATGAATTTCTTAACAAAGAAAAAATTCTTATTTTAAGCTCAAAACTTATAATAAATGTTTATATGGCAGATACTATCACATGTTCACCAAAAACCATGCATTTTCTTCTAACAATAAGAAATAACACACAACTGTCTTCTGTCCAACAGATTATATTAGGAAGTGAGGGTAACCACTTGTGCACTTGTGCAGTGAAATACTGCCCCATAGCCATTGCTATGGTTTGGACCTAATTGTTCCCTAAGGCCATGCTGTTTGGTCCCCAGGTGATAGTGCTGTCCTAGGAGGTTGTGGGACTTCAGGATCTGGGCTTTTAGTGGAAGGAGCTCTCTAGGGGTGGACCTTTGGCAGCCCTGCACTACTGGAGGGCTACTGCCCTGCACTACTCTCTCTCTCTCTCTCTGTTTTCTACTCAGGAAGATTTAAGGCCATCCTCCATTGGTCCTGCCTCCTGCTGCCACCACACCTGCCCTGCAACTATTATGGACTGTCCTTCAAAAACTTCTAAGGTTTTTCCTCTGCAAATTTGTTTGGGTTAGTTTTTCTGCTACAGTGACTGTAGCTGACTAATAGAGTATATGCCCATTTTCCTGTCCCTGAAATCTTGAGGTTTCAGCAGTCTACTCTGAAAGAATGTGTGAAAAATAACAGCATCTTCAATAACATACAAAATACCATTATCTTCATGTAATGCAATTAAAGCTCAAGCATGTTTAAATAAATCTATTAAAGTGCCTGTTCTTATTGTTACTATTCCTTTTCCTTTGCCTTTTCCCTCCTTCCCCTCCCTTCTTCCTCCTCCTCCTCTTCCTCCACCACCACAATTCTGTTCCTCCTCCTCTTTTTCTTCTCCTTCTCCTTCTCCTCCTCCTTCTTCCTCTTCTTCTTCTTCCTCTCCTCCTCCTCCTTCCTCTTCTTCTTCCTCTCCTCCTTTTCCTCCTCCTTCTTCTTCCTCTTCTTCTGCTGACAGAATCTTGTCACATACCACAAGCTCCCGTCAAATTTGCAGTCCTCTTGCCTTGGTTTTACAATGGCTTGGTAATGTTATGATTACAGGTGTATACCACTATACCCAGTTCCCTGTTACAATTTTCTTATTAATCTTACTATATAGCTTACTAATTTTAATCAAATAACAATAAGCACTTTAAATGAGTAATAACAAGCTAGACAATAGTTAATGCAGAAAGTAATCATATATTTGTTGATACATGTGCAAATACATGTAATTTATAATATATTATCACAGATGGTTTTTACATTGCTTTTGAATGATAAATTTATTAACTAAATGGAAGTTTATTTAAAAATAGGATCATTTAAGGCTGGTGAAGATAAGCTCATCATATCCTTTACTGTGCCTAATCAAAGGTACAATCTGTCACTAGAAACTAGGACCTGCATGTCTTCTCACACTTACTATATGTGCTCAGTATGACCAGAACAGTCACCTGGAAACCAAAGTTGGGAATTCCATGCTCTTATAAAACTGTTGAAAGTAACTATGAATCAACTCTGATGGCCTGTGAACAGAGAAGAATAATTATTTCTTGTTGTATCTCCAGGATTTCTCCTTGAGCTGTATTTTCTATTATTAGAAATTAAGTAGACTTTAGAATGTCTCTTGAGCTCCCCATCTTAGCACTGCACTTGCCTGATTAAGCAGCCACATGAATTAGTAATGATCTGAAGTGGCTTTTAATAACAGCTGTGTTTAAGTCAAATCAGAGTGAAGTGGGTGTTTATGGAGGTGGCAGTTACCTTAATAGTCAGATTCAATGAGTTGCCATGCATCTTCCCTCGTACAAGGTGCAAAGTACTGATGCGTATCATGGTATGTTTTTGATCCATTGCAGTTTCTCCAACAGTTGCACATCTTGAATGTACTATAAAAGTTCAGCTGACAAAGTCACCTACCATCTGTAATATGGTAAAAATTATGCCTTTATGAGCAAAGTTACCAAAGTAATTAGCTGTTAGTTATGTCTCCAATGTTAGCAGTTTATTTGTAACTGGTTTCAGGCATTGTAGCTTAAGTAAAATGGTAATATATTGTCAGAAGAGTATCTGTTTATGTTTTAGACAAATCTCTTCATGTTAACAAGCTTAGATACCAAGTTGTTATTCTTCATACTAGGAAAAAATAAATATTTTTCTATTGAATAAAGAGTGAGTTTTCCAACTTTGGCGACCTCTAACAAACAGGTGGAAAACTAGTATGTCTCTTAAGAGTCACTGAAATGGAACTGTATGAAGAGCAGAGCATAGCAGGAGTACTTTGTGATAATTATGTAACACTTTATTTCATAGGATATTTAAAATATACATGTGCAAATAATGGTTTGCTTAAAAGCATTTGCACATTTAAGTTTATGTCAGCAATAAAATACATATATTAAATGGATATATATTATACATAATAGTAAAGTATTTAAGAATATTATAATGGACTTTATTTTAAGGTCTCAACAAAACTAGTCAAAAACTGAATTGCCATTACCCTTAGTCTCTTTATGTCTTTATCTCTCTTTCACTCTCTTGTTCTCTCTCTTTCTCAAATTTTTGAGAGCCTGAGCAACATTTGAAAGTTGGCGTCTTCTTCATCACAGAACTATGCCTATGCCTCTCTTTCATTAAGTTTAAGATTCTTTTTTTTTTCTGGAAATGGTATTTTATTTTATTGGTGTTTTTTACCTTTATTAGTAAATGATGATGAGTAACAGAGTAATGAAGGACCTGGCAATCCACTCCCAAGGCAATCCCGAAACAGTCAGCCATTGAAAACCCTATGAGGGTCGCTATGAGTCGGATACCAACTCGACAGCACCTAACAAACAAAAAACAACAGAATAATACAACAATGGCTTTTTCTACTACACATCTTTAACATCACTTCTAGCAAACACTTTCATCAACCCACAAAGTTGATGGAGCCTATGGCTAGTTTGTAGTTGAACTCTGATGCTTATTAGGGTTATCTTCCTCTACTTTTCCAACATGCTCATGTAGTTTTAAATCTTCATTCTCTGACAAAGACTTAGCAAAATCCTACAATATGTAGCCACCCTTCCCAATTCTGGGGAGACAATTGTAAAGCAAACCAGGCAGAGTACCTGTTCTCATGGAAGATACAAATCAACATAAAAGACAAAGTATTTTTTAAAAGTCACAGAAATATGTAAAACTGTATCTATGATGAGTGCTGTAGGGTTGCGGTCATAGCTTAGTGGTCCATGCACAAGGCTATGGGTTACATTCTCAGAACCACTAATAAATAAATAAATAAAAATAAAAAGTGCTGTGAAGGCTAGAATAGTCATGTGAGATTATAGGATTGGGACATTTGCCTGCATAAGGAAAATCAGGAAACACCATCTAGAGAAATGGATGATTTATTTAAAGTCTTCATAAAATTATTAATTAGGCAAAGAGTTGAGAAAAATGTCTTTTAAGCACAGGGAGCACGCTTGGTGTGCTTATTTGATTGAGTTGGAAATTGGTTTTCTTCATATGGGTTGAAGTCTCCTTTTATAAAGATCAACAGTTATACTGTTCTCATTTTTAGAGTTTAAATGAAGTGATAGAGAAAGCAAAAAGTAAATTAAACCTCAATTATGCTAAAAGGTACTTTTTTAATGCCAATGTTGTTTATTTTAAAGATGAAACTAAATTTGGGGGAATAGTGTTTCCTTTGGCAAGAAGGTATTTCAATGTTTACTCCCATTTGATTTCAATTTCTCTTTTTGATGACAATGACAACAATACTTTACAAAAGTAACAAGTAAAATAAACATTGGCAAGATTTTCCTTCTGGTTATTGATGCTCATGCATTAATGATCAACAGGATTCAATAGGACTTTGACTTGCAGCGTTTCATTTGACCAAAAGCAATTTTCATTAAGTTTCAGGTCATTATTATGCTGAGATGTAGTAAAGGAAGAGAAATCTGAAAATCAACTTCGAAGTACCTAAGAAAAACTCATCCCCATGTGGCTGTCAGCTGGCTCCAACAAGGGGCTCAAACATAAAGAGATTGTGTGCATGGCCCAGTGTTGGGTAGTGTTGCTTTCTGTTGTACACAGGATCACTATGAATCAGATCTGACTCAACAGCACCCACGAAGAAGAAAAATTCACCTCCACATAAGTGTGGTAGTAATTCCATGTTCCAGTTTTTAACTACAGAGAAATCAACAGAGTTTACTACTAAATAGAATCTCTTACACAGAAAGACCCAATTACTGGTGGCCATCAAACCTCCATTGTAAAATGGCAGATTAGCAAATTAACTACTTTAGGTAGTATGTGAAGTGGCTGATTGGGTGATTTTGAATAATATAATTGAATGTATTTTATTCATATGAATCAAGTCCTTCAGTAAGCAATGTGAGTAATTAGTGACTTCTTTATTGTCAAACTATTCTGCAAGTTACATATTTTTCTTCTTTTCTCTAAAACAGTGAAATTTATGCTTGAATTTCACTCAAATACGTCTAAGACATTTTGCTATTTAGCCACAGATCCTCCATATCCTAGAAAGCTTTTTTTGCCAAAACTTTAATTGGTGACTTTTAAGCCAGTGAGTATGAGATTTTGAAGATTTTGCTGGCAGTACCCTTTACGTCAGTTGATACCCACGGGTTACAATGACAGAAGTTTCTTGTCCAAGAGTTGCAAACCAGAATCCTTGCCAAAACCACAGATGGCCCATACTTTTCTTGCAGTCAAAACTTTGGTTGGCAAAGGAACTTTTTATCATTTCAAAAATCCAATTGCTTTGCAGTTTCTAAAAGTAGTTCACCAAAACAGGGAATATTTGATGCTGTGAACATGCATGTAATAGAAGAAAATTAAAAGTTTATTGTACTAAGAGAAAACAATCTTTTGTTATTGTTGTTGAATGTGAAAGAAAATAATGTTATTGCAATTATCTTATATCTACTTCAAAGTGCACCTGACTCATGACATGGTATTTTCAGTCATATCATATGGTTGTGAAAGCTGGACATTGAGTAAGGGAGACAGGAGAAGAATTGATGTTTGTGAATTATTTGCTGGAGATGAATATTGAAGATACCATGGACTATAAAAAGTGCTAGCAAATCTGTCCTAGAGGAAGTACAACCAGAGTGCTCCTTGGAAGCAAGGATGGCTAGACTGTGCCTTACATATTTTGGACATGTAGTCAGGAAGGACCACTCTCTGGAGAAGGACATCATGTTTGGGAGAGTGGCAGGTCAACAAAAACATAGAAAACCCTCAACTAGATGGATTGACACAGTGTCTGCAACAATGGGCTTAAAAATAGATAAGATCGTGTGCCTGGCATGGAATCAGAGAATGTTTTGTTCTGCAGTATATAGGGTTGTTATGAGTCACACCGACTCAAGGGTATCTAACAGCAACAACAACAGCTTCAAAGTTTTAGAATGACAGAAGATACATGATGGGTGTTGACAGTTATTCAAGGTTTGCTGTAGTTTTCTTCCTCTGTACCACACTACAAACTAGAACAATTCATATGAATTATTCTACTCTTGGTAGATTACTAAGAGAACTAAGCTACTCTTAACTCTACTAAGATCCTGTTGGAGACTCCAGCATGACAAAGTAGTAAGAGATGCAGTATAATACAAATCAAATCTTTTCTGTTGACCAAACCCAAGTTAGTATGTTTCCACTAGTTGCAGAGTTTGACTTTATCTGTCACAAATGATGCACATTATCTAATGTACTCCTCAGGATAGGAAGAAATGAAGTGCTCCTTCGTATTTTATTACTTCAGGTTCCCATTTTCCAGAAACTTGGTACAGAATAAGCTTAATAACTTATATGTTTCTTTATATAAAAAAGGCAAAATAAAAACAAAGCCTATGCAATTTATCATACTTTGTCTTCTGTCAGTTTCTAACCTTAAGCAAGACAAAGCAAACAAAACAGGGTATCATGATCATAATGGCAGTGATTTTTCTTTAATTCCTCTCCATGTGTTACAGTATGTGGGTCACAGGATGTAAAGAATGGAAACTGCCTTGTGTGAGCATATGCCTTCATGCTGCCCTACAAATATAAAACTGTCATGATGAAAGTTTACATAATTGTTATTTTCTCACAATAAAACTTTTCATAGTAACAGAAAGGGGGAAATGGGAGGAAGAAAATTGTCCTCTGAAGGGCACTCCATGAAATCTATTTATGTTGACACAGTGGAGGAGAGATCTAACTTCCAATCTGAATTTTTTTTTTAGTTTAGCCTTGCAGAGAAACAGATTTCATCAGCTTGAAATTAAAATAAATCCCAGAAGGCAAATTAATATAATCAATGATATTTCTGAATGTGGTATTTGCTTCCCTATGGGATTTATAACTGCATCTCCTCTGGACTCTGATAATTTTTTTCCAGCCTTAATTGGCTAAATATGTTTGTAGAGTGCCTTATTATCAGACTCATTATTGTTGTTGTCAGTAATATGTCAAGCATTGGCTAATTGCTATGTCAATCTCTATTTATATTTGTTTTCCATGTGTACATATCAATTCACTCAGAGAAAGACAGCAAATATTATCTTCACTTAGAAGTAAGAAAACTCAGTCTGTACCACTGAATCTTAGAGCCTCTTACACTATATTTACTATTCATTTTCTGGAAAATCTACATATTATAATTAAAAATAAATTTCTATTTTTCCATTGACACCAACATTTCCAATACTATCAATCTTTGCTTTTAAATAGTCATTCATTTCTTATAGCATCCAATATTTCAACTTCAATGTTCTTCATACAACAGACTCCTTTAGATAAATTATTAAATGCTCTGTGACAAAAATTTAGGAAAATCTTTATCAGAAGATCCCAAATGATACAATTCCCCAGAAAATCCACTTACTTGGTTAAATATACCAACTTTTAATGAATTATCAGAACAGAAAAATAACTGATTTCTAAATTTTCAACAAACTTAGGTATATAATCTGTTAGTAAATTAAATTTCCTTATCACATTAATCATAGCTACCATTTGTTGTAGCTATGTTGTATCATCTTCCAACTTTAGTCCTGGTGCATATGTTTCATTTTATCTCTTCAAATATGATATGAAGCAGATACTTTTATGTCCATTTTACAGATGGGAAAGTAGAAACTTACAGAGATTATATAGTTTGTTCAATATTACAGAAGTGAGTATTTTATAGAGGCAAAACAATGGTTATTTGAAGCCAGATAATACTGATTCAAAATCATAACTCTTAAACATAATAAACATAATCTTTGGTACATGAGAAATTTCTCTTTTAATCTAAATTACGTTCTTATCATAAAATGTATAGCCTAATGGTCCTGTAATTAATACTATCTTTAAAAATTAAAGATTCAACAGTGTCTTATTTTCAACAAAAGTAAAATTTAAAATGATTGCCCAAGATCTAGAACAGAGATCCCTAACCCCACAGCCATGGGCCAGTGCTATTTGTATTTAGATCTGCTCTCTACTGCTCTACTTACCCAAACCCCAAACCCTAACCCCTGTCTGTAGTCCATGGAAAATTTGTCTCCCACGAAAGCAATGCCTGGTGCTAAAAATGTTGGGGAACACTACTCTAGAAGATGTCTAGATATTTCCAACATTGAAGGGGTTGTTATTATTTGTTTACTTGCTGTTTGCCTTTGCTTTAAATTTTATTGGGGCATTCAGTAAACAATTCTTTAGGATTCATTATGTTCTTTCCTAGACCCAAAGGACTCGGTGATGAATATGGCAAACAGATCTGTGCCCTTCTGGAGCATACCATCTGGGTATGAAGACAAATTACAAATATATTTTGTGGCATTTTGTGGCATGGTGTTTTAACTTCCTAAAAATTGAATTTTGAGGGAAAATTCAGTAGCTTAAGTTTCCTATAAATTTACTATGCTTATTCAAAATTTATTGATCTTGTTTTTAAAATTAGAGTTTACCTTTTCATTAAAAATATAATCTTTTAAAAGTGCATCCCAGATATGCTGTTAGTAGTACATAGAATGCTATCAAATTTTTATACATCTTCACCCTGCCTAAAAGAATTATCTTGTAAATGAAAATCTCTCAAAACCAACCAATATCATAGCTATATGATTTAAGAGTCCATCAGTAATTAATGTTGCTTGAGATAAAATTTTTCAGTATCAAATGCTTAATATTCTACCATTTTCAAATTAAAAAGAAACAATTTTCCATTTATTTATTTATTTATTTATTTATTTCATTTTATTTTGAGTCAAGGTCTCATTAAGTTATGCAGACTGCCTCTGCCCTCTAACACGCTATCACCCTGCCTCCACCTCCCAAGTCCCTGGGATTACCGGACTGCACCACAGCATATGGCTCAGATTTCCCTTCTGAGTTACTTACACTTGCTTACAGGCCGAGAGAAGGTGTCTGCACGACCACCTCCAAAATACTCAGTTATATTTGCTAGAGTCGGCTAAATACAGTTTGCCCGTTGTGTTCTCAGATTTCAGCATACAACACTTGGCAAATAAATAGATTACATCTATGCTATTTTTCAAGGTACTAACTTACTCTTTTAAATTACTGCTTAATTTATAATCTAGAAAAAAATCATGTTATTTGCCAAGGTA
The DNA here is from genome assembly GCA_007922755.1 of Pedetes capensis. Lineage (NCBI taxonomy): Eukaryota > Metazoa > Chordata > Mammalia > Rodentia > Pedetidae > Pedetes > Pedetes capensis. Next base: position 18,902 of record VMDO01020384.1, on the reverse strand, counting down.
TCCAACCTGTTGCAGTGCTGTATTAGACACTAAGAGGAAGTATCCAGAGATGGGGGTGGAAGAAACAGGGAAATGTTGGTTAAAGCACATACACTTGCTGTCTTAAGATAAATAAGTTTTGGGGAACTAAGATGGAGCATGGTGATTATATTCAATAGTAACATGTTATACACATTATTATTATTGTTATATGAGTCAGGTTTCATTGGGTGATTGTTTACACATTAATATTATTGATATTAGTTAAGTGAGAAGATGTTAAGTATTCTTATTACAAAACAAAGTAACTATATCATTACATGAGAGGATGTGGCAGTCTACTCCTGAAACAATCATCCATTGAAAGCCCTTTGAATGTTGCTATGAGTTGGAAATGACTTGAGGGCATCTAACAACAGTATATGATCATGAGGAGATGAAAAGGTTTAGTAATTTGATTCTGCCAATTTATTTAACAATTCATACATATATCAGAACAGCACATTGTATACTTTTGATACATATAGTTTTTTGTCAATTATATACAAAAAGCTTAAAAATAAAATTTAAAAAGGAAGGCTCTCTGACTTATATAATAACCAGAGGTAAATTCAGCAATACTTCTTTAAGGTTCATTTCCTCTTCCTTTTACTTATTAAAATATAATTTTAGGTGATGAATAACCATATAAAGAGAACTTTATGGTGGTTACATTAAAATAGGTGTTAAGCAATGAGTCCAGTATCAGAATACTGGTTTGTGGTCAAACTCAGACTTAGGTCTCCTGATTTAATGCTCTTCCAGTTTTGCATTGCTCATGTTGAGGTCAAATTTAGGTTTTCAAAACTGTTGACATATTTCATTTGAATAACTATGTAATACTATGAAAAAATTCATGAAATTCTAAAACTATGTTTTATTCCTGTCATTTTTATTTTAAAAGATAAATACATTGCTTCTAATATCTCAAAATTGTGAGAAAAAAGAATCCACTCTAAAATGTTATTTTCATTTTAAAGTGCACATTCTCATGTTATATTCATGACAGATCATTGTCAGTCTTCTTCTTACTCACTGTATTAGTTACTTTTCTTGTCATTGTGAGCAAATATCTTACAAAAACAACTTAAAGTGTTGGGCGTGGTGGTGCACGCCTGTAATTCCAGCAGCTCAGGAAGGGAGGGAGGAGGATCGCAAGTTCAAGACCAGAGGCAGTCTGTGTAACTTAGCGAGACCCTGTCTCAAAAAGTAAAAAATAGGCTGGGGGTGCAGCGCAGTGGGCCAGCACTTGCAGAGCATGCAGGTGCGAGGCCCTGGGTCCAACCCTCAGTAGCACCAAACAACAAACAACAAACAAACAAATAAATACAACTTAAAGGAGAAAGGATTTATTTCGAGTCATGGCTTCAGATGGTTCAGTCCATGGTCTCTTGGTCCCATGTGCTTGGGAGGTGTGTGGGAGTGTGTGGCAGAGGAGAGAGTTTCATATCATGGGTGAACGGGAAGCAGAGACCTGATAGGGCAGAGCTGGAAATAAGGTACACCTGTGGACCCATTCCCAGTGACCTACTTCTTCCAGCTGCACTCTATCTCCTAAAGATTCTACACCCTCCTGAAATAGTACCAGCAGCTATGAAACAAATGTTCAAAACATGATCCTGTGGGGAATATTTTACATTCAAACCATTATACTCATTCTAAGCATGGCCTGCCTACAGCCTTAGCTTTGTGCCATCTGATCCCATCAAATCTCAGATGCTAAGCAGGGTCGTGCCTGGTTAGCACTTGGATGGGAGACCGTCTTTGAACACCAGATACTGTAGGCTTAGGTGAAGGACCTAGCAACCCACTCCCAAAAATCAATCTGCCATTGAAAACCCTATGAACAGCAAAAAAGCACTGACAATAGTGTTTCCTCTGTTGTATGTAGGGTCGCTATGAATCAGGTACCAACTTGATGGCACCTAACAACAACAACAAGACTCCATATCAATGTGTGCCATATGGGGTGGAATGAAAATTGATACTTTTTTGATAGCCATTTTTAAATGGATTAAAATTCTAAAACATCCTGCATGAATTTGTGTCCCTTAACAGAGTAAATCTTAAGGAGGCAGCTTTATGGAAAAGGTAAAATTTATGATGGTCTTGCACCTACCATGTTTTCTCTATCAAAATATAGAATTATCGAGTTCTGAAGTTTTAGATGATATCAACAATCCGTAATTCTCACTTTAATGCCTTTCTTTGTTTTGTATGTGACTCTTTTAAACTACAGAAATGTTTTACTCTTTTCTACACAAATGAGCCCGTATTTGTAGATGGAGACAGACTGTCACCACGGAACATTCTTTTCTTTAAGATGAATAAACTTAGGTCCTCTGATGTTCATAAAACATTCAAACTACAGTTTTTACCATCTTGGATGTTCTAATCTAAATACATTTGAATTTGTCACTGTCATCATAGATATGGAGTCTAATATATTTTTGCCTCACTTTCTCAGAAAATATTTAGTGGTGTCTTATACAGGAAGAGTGAAATCATTATATAAAAGTTATTTCTGTCATGCACATTTCCAATTACTTCCCACTTCACCAATAGGAAATTCCACTTGTGTTTCACTATTTCCCACAAAGCCCCATCCAACCACTCCTCCTGTTCACTCCTCTGAACCCATCTTGTACTTCATTGTACTGTAGTTTATTATTTCATTCATATCTCTTTGCCACTAAGACCCCCTGAAAGAGACTGTTTTCTCTTCTTTCTCAGCTCCCTTCCATTTTCTTCCTCTGTTCTCTCTCTCTCTCTCTCTCTCTCTCTCTCTCTCTCCTTTCTCTCTCTTTCTCTTTCTCATCTCTGTCTCTGTCTCTATATTGCGCTCTCTCTCATTTCCTTTGTGCCATCCTCAGGACTGGCAACCTTGCCCAGTGTTTCAATTGTTCTTTGTTTGCTTTTTTTTGTTTGTTTGTTTTTAGCAGTACTGGGGGTTGAACCCAGGGCCTCGCGCTTGCATGCTCTGCAGGTACTGGACCACTGAGCTGCACCCCCAACCCATTTTCCTTTTACTTTTTGAGACAGGGTCTCGCTAAGTTACACAGACTGCCTCTGGTCCCGAACTTGTGATCCTCCTGCCTCTGCCTCCCGAGCCGCTGGGATTACAGGCATGTGTCACCACACCGGCTCTGTTTGCCTTTTCAGTAATTTTTAATGTACAACTTAATGAGTTTCATTATGACATTTCCATATATTGCATTGTACATTGCTCACATAACTTCCCCCTTACCATCTCATGACCCTCCTCCCCTACCCATCCCCCCACCAATGGTCTCCTTTCTACTTACATGTCTTTTTGTGAGAATATTTATCTACATACAAGCATCCCGATTTTGATATAAGCTCAAAATTTTTTCTATAGTGATCTACCTTTTTACATTCTCAGCAGTATTACATGAGTGATCTAGTCCATTTACATTATTGCCTGCCTTTGATATTATTGCTATTTTTTTATTTTAGCTATTCTAGTATGCTTTATTTTTTCTATTTTCTCATTTTCTTCAACTCATAAAGTTGTGCTGTTTACATTGAGTTTGACTTCTCCCCCTTCATCTCTCCTCATTAACCCTCCTCCCCCACTTGTCTTTTCCAATTTTCACTTCCTTCTGCTAGATCCCTCCTTCCTTCTTTAGGATTGTTTGTTGTTGTGTTGTTAGGTGCCATCGAGTCAGTATCCAACTCATATCGACCCTATGTACAATAGGCGAAACACTTTGTCAGTGCTTCTCTGATGTTCATAGGGTTTTCAATGGCGGATTGATTTTTGGGAGTGGGTTGTTGGGTCCTTCTCCCAAGCCTGCAGCACCTGGTGTTCCCAAGTGGTCTCCCATTCAAGTATTAACCAGGCCTGACCCTGCTTAGCTTCCGAGATCTGATGGGATTGGATGCTGCAGGCTTAGGAGTGTTTATTTGCCTTTAATTCATGTTTTCTTTTTGCTGTAGAGGTTTCCTTGACCTTCTGGAACTGAATGAATGAATGCAGCATATCTTTCATAATGTTTTCTATTTCCCAGTGGAAATTTCTACTTTTTTTCCACAGGTCCAGATTTTTTTAAAAGCATCCTTTTCAATCACTCTTCAATCAATCTTTCATGAAGGATCAGACTTCTTGCTATCTTTGTGATGTGTACTTCATTGGTAGAGAAACTCCTCAAGGAATCCTGCATTATTCTGATATATCTATGGAAGTTTAATGTTAATGCATATAGTTTCCATTGTGCAGGAAATTCAGAATACTTTTGATGGTGCTCCCATTCTGCAAACTCCATTTATATTTCAAATGTACCCAGATGTACAAAATAAACTTCTGTCTTTTATGGGAGAGATTTATGTTTTCACTAGTAAAATTATTTTCCAAATAGTATATTGAGATCCACTAGTGGTCAAAATAGCAACTTCTTGGATCAGAAGTAATTCTAAATGAAATAGAATTTAATGAAAATGACATACATCTGAAACAAACACGAAAAAGGTAAATATGTATGTATATATGTACAAGGTTGTGTATTAAAAGCATTTTTATAGTCTGTCTCAGTGAAAAAATCTTTAAGGCCCCTAGTTTAGCCAATGACTGGGATATGCCTATTGATTTTATATGTCTCTTCTGCCTCTGAGATTTTACAGTTCTGATTAGAATGTAGAGTCTCTTTTGTAGTTTCAAAGCCAGACCAGTTGTGATCTAAAATAGCATGATGCTGAAGTGGTCAGCACACACCTACACCTGCTGTCTTTCTTGAACATTCTAAAGTGTATATGGGTCTGGGGTTTAGCTCAGTTACTTTGCATACTCTGAGGACCTGGATTTGATCCCTTGCAGTGCAAAACCAGAGAAGGACCTGGCAGCCCACTCTAAAAATAATCAGCCATTGAAAACCCTATGAATATCAGAGAAGCAATGACATAGTGCCAGGCACGGCACAGTGTCAGGGAGTGTTTCACTGTTGTACACAGGGTTACTATGAGTCAGACCCAAGTCAACGGCACCTAACAGAAACAAAAACAAAGTGTATATAACTCAGGAAAACATAGACTCTACAATTTCTCCTTCCTGTTCTCTGGAGGAAGCAATTTCTGGACATTTGTTCAAACTTGGTTTATGCATGTTCCTCCAAGATAAACATGAGGCATGTCATTGCTCCCTAGTGTGATCTCATGAGAGCAAAATCCCCCAAGTTCCCAAACACCTTTTGGCCATTGTCTTTTCTGATTCAGACTGGGCTCCATCAGAGACAACTGCTCTAAGAAGGAAGGGATGATGGACAGAAGGCTTTCCCATTGAGGACAGGAAATATTCAGTTCATCTGGAACAAAAACCCTGAGCTCATGAGATATCCTTTGGCACTTTGAATTTTTTTTATTTACTTGGAATTATCATTCATGAAGTATCTGTGTACAAATGTACTATAAAGTTCTTTGCAATGTAATGATTTGATGTTAATTAGCAAATGGCTCTGTGCCTACCGTACAGCCCAATATCATTCATGAAGCTTTGCACTTCACCATGTTTACTGTTCAGTGCAACCTATGACACTGGAGCAGAGTTTCCTCAGAAAATGCAAGTGAAGAGAAAGAGCAAACCTTGGTCCCCTTATTAAGGTTCCAGATATTGGTTTGGAATGAAAGTTGATAATAGTGCTTGTCTATTCATGTTAAAATAGATGAATAGTTTTCCCGCGTACACTGTGTGTATTTTAAAATGGACCCATGCACTTGGTGTCCTTGGTATTTATTATGTCATTTTTCTTGCAAAAATCTGATGTCCTAAAGAAAAACACTCCATTTAGAAAGTTGGACTCTGCTTTGGAGAGTCACGCGTGTTATTTTTAGTAAGGGAGGCTAATCTATGTGATTATCTCCTCCCTCCTGCTCTCCCTCCCTTCTCCCCATCCCCAACCTTGGAATTTCTCTCTTTCTGCCACTTACCAGTGTGTTAAGATGCCTCTCACACTTGGAGAGCTGTTATGAGCTGTGGAAAGGAAAGAAATAGCAGGTGTAGATGCGAGGGTGCAGTGAAGATTCGGTGGGGAAGATGGTGCTTATAGGAATCTCAAAAATAATGAGACTCCTCAGCTGTTAGCCCAGGCCTAGCTCCCTCCAGACAAAAGTCAGTCAGTTTAGGGGAAAGTCTAGTGCACAAGAGTCTAATGAAACCCACTTTTTTGTGACCTGAATTTCCAGTGGCTCAAGGGCTAAAATTAGTCTCCCTCTGCGTGTATATTAACCATCATTCCTGCAAGGTCCAAAATTGAGGTTCCCTTGCCTCCTGGAGTGAGGAATTAACAATGGCCTCTTCCCAAGCTGGTGTTGCTGCTGCTGCGGTGGCACAAATAAAAACACAGATCAGTAGCATTTAGGAAGGAGTCTTTACTCCCCTCCGCAAGCTCAGGGGGAGGGGCTCTTTCTTCCCCTTTCATTTATTCTAAGCATGGAAGGCATTCTTCCTTTACATCTAACATAATGCAGAAGAATCCACGTTCTTCTTCCTCATAAGAATTGATTGAAGGTTTGAGAAAATGGCAAGGAAATAAAGAACATAATAAATATCAGCTTTTACCCAGAATCTCTGCTTGCACTATTTCTCAGCGTTCTTCCAGGGTCTCCACAAACCCAGGAGAATCATAATCCCATCTCCCTCCCTCCAAGACTCTCTTTGTTTTGGACTGTACCTCACCTGTTACCTATAGAGAAGAGAAAGCTTTCGATCACTAGAGTCTGGGAATCACCTCCTGAATTTTCATTCTGCTGCCACAAGACTGACATCTCAAGGTATTTGACATTAGAAATGTCATTCCCTTAAGAAAACCTCAATCCTATCCACAGTCATTCACAGTTTTCTGACATTAGTGTTTTCACTGGTACTCTGATTTAATCTGGTTTGTATAAGGTATCTGTGGGATATCAAGAGTACAATTTTTTAAGTGGATCAATGCAAGCTAATGCCAATTCCTTTTCAATGTCACCTTATCAAGCTTGCAAACATTTAGGAGATGTAGACAGTGCAGTTCACCCAACTGGAGTCCCCGAATATAGAATCTGTGGGGTTTGTAGAGCAGCTATCCTGATTTTATTCTTTCCTCAGACCCCTGAAAGTATTTTTACTTTATTCTTTAAATTGAAAACACAAAATTAGAAATGTGTTGCAAGAGATATGTAGTCTGACAAACACATTTTTTCAGCCCTTGTTCAAACAACTCATATTCCTGTTATGTAACATTTCAATTTAGTAGTTCAGGAAGATTTTTAAAGGATAGCTACTTGACAACATTTTTTAAGTAAAGTATTATTTCATAAAATTTATTCAAAGATTACTTTTGAGTACCTTGTGAGCTAATCTTTATACTCTCAGTATAGGGAAAACATTTGTTAATAAGACTAAAATTATAAATCATAAAACAAAATGCATATCAAAAACAAATTGAAACTTCAATTCACACAGAGGAGATATTTGCAAATCATGAACATGAAAAGAATTAGTACTCAGAGCTAAGAATAACTACAAATCAAAAAGACAACTGAATAGAAAAATAGATAAGTGATAAAAACATACAAGTACCACTAAATGACTAATGAATATAAAGTTATATTCTATTATACTAATCATAATAAACGACAATTTAAAAACGTTTTTGATTGACACATAATGAATGTTCTGAGCAAAAAGCAAAGATATATATGTAAGGGGACGGATATGCTAATTACCCTGATCTGATCATCACACATTGTATACATATATTAAAATGTCACATCACACCCTATAAGATGTACAATTACTATATGTCGGCTTGAAATTTAACAAAATACTAAAAACATTTTTTAAATAATGTGGCTAGTAGAAATAGACTAAAGTATATTTCAGCAGAAGCCAATTTATGTGGAAGAGTTGGATACTCCCATTTGACCCTTGCCTCCCAGCCTTGTCTCTATCCCAAATCCTCATAATCTAGATATGTTGTTGTTAGGTGTCACCAAGTTGAGTCCAACTCATAGAAATATAGCTTCATTAAATATAAGGAAACATTGATTTTATTCAGTTGTTTTTTGATGGGTCTGGTAAAACGCTTACCTGAAGGGAAAATTCAGTTTAATATTAAAAATTTTTTAAGGTTTTCCATCTTGTATACCTTAATTTTTGGCCTTAGGTTTATGACACTCTGCAACTTTTTGTTTTAGCCTCTTAAGAGTGTCTTTTGTGTAGCATAAGCTTTTACTTTTGATGAAGTCCAATTTTGTAAATATTTCTTTTTTATGAACTGAACATTTAGTGTCATGGTTAAGAACTCCTTGCTTAGCCTTACATTTTAAAGATTTTCTCCTATATTTCCTTGAGTAAAAGCTTACAGTTTTACACTTCACATTTCAGCCTGATCTACTTTGAACTAATTTTTGTATAAAGTGTGAGTCTTAAGTCAAGGCCCAATTTTTTGCCTATGGATGTCTAAGTGCTGTAGCACCGTTTATTGAAAAATACTCTTTAGTTCATGAATAAACAGAAAACTATCAACATCTTATTTAAAGGCAAAGGGCATCTAGGTGCCATGGCACTGGCCTGAAATCCCAGCTACTCCGGTGGCTGAGGCACAAGCCGCCTGTGCAACTTGTCAAGACGCTGTCTCAAAATAAGAAATTAAAAAGTGAATGAAGATGTAGCTCAGTAGCAGAGCACTTACCTACAATATTAAAGGCCCTTGTTCTACTCTCTGTGCTGAAAAAGAAAATAGAGAAGAAGATAATGAATAAGGGGAAAAGTAATGCAATATTATTGGAAATGAAAAGTAAAATACAATCCATAAGTTAAGAAGGGGAAAAATAAACAACTTCATCAAACCAGCAAAACGAAGAAACTGAATAAGAGAGGAAAACGTGAGAAATAATAATCATGTTGTAAGACTGAAGGGACAAATGCAGCTATTATAAAAGCCAGGTACCAAAATTTCCCATAAATAGATTGTTTTTCTATAAAAACCAATTCCAGCTATAAACTGCTTATAAGAAGGACATATAAAAGCAGTGAAATACATAAAGATTCACATTTAAGAAATGTACAAAGAAATCACTTTCAAATATAAAGAAATGAAGTAGTAAAGTTGCAGTATTAATATAGATGAGGCAGTTTAAAGTTAATTTGAAAGACAATAATAAAGGACATTATAGTTATTTAAACAAAATTTATGAAAAGTTACAATATTCATAACTGTGAACCATAAAGTAGATATTAGGAATGTGAGACTAATTTGTTATATACTCAGAATTTGATACAGTAGGAAATATGTCAGTCTGCACGTAGAAGAATTAAATAATACTATGTATCGTTTGGGGCTGGGATTTAGCTCAGTTGGTAGAGCACTGCTCTGCAGTCTCTGAGGTCCAGGGTTTGATTTCCAGCACCACAAAATCGGAGAAGGACATGGCAATCTACTCCTGAGGCAATCCCGAAATAATCAGCCATTGAAAATTATTCAGTCTGTACTTACACAGTTGATAAAACTGTATAGGGTTTACTACACATGCATGCACACACATACACACACACATACAAGTACAAATAAAACTGGAGAAACCTGAATTTGTGGATTATATATGTTGGTTGATCTCCTGCAATATCACGCTAAATGTTTTGCAAACTGTTACCACTGGGGGAAACTTAGCCCTCTGTATTATTTCTTAAAATTGCACATGAATCTTCATCTATCTCAGAATAAAAATTTCATTTAATAAAAGGCAATGGACTTTAGATTTTATCTCTGACACTGAGAGAGTTTGAAAGTTACCTATGTCATCATTATAACAAGATCAGCTGGACAAAGTGAAAATCAGTATTTTCCTTATCCAAACCAAAGCGTGACTGCCACATGACAAACCACCACTGCAAACTCTGGAGAAAGGCTCAGCCAGACATACAGACAAGACCTGCTTACATGGAGCAAAAACTATCAGAGGCATAAACTGACAAGAGCATTTCAATAACAACTTTTGAAAAATGGTAGAGATTAAATGTGGATTTACATGAGAGTAAGAAACTCCTGGAGCTGCAGTCTGAAGGAAGGACTCCACTTTTTCTGAACTTTATCTCCAGGAACACCACAGCATTTTCAGATTAAAAGATGGGGAAAGAGCCAGTCATGGGCCTACCAGAGTGATAGGACGAGTAATCATTGCAAAATACGAAGAGAGATCTTTAGAGGAAAGCTCTATGTATCAGAGGGACAAACTTTTAACGCATTAACACATGGCTTCCTCTTCTAGGTCAGTAACTCACTAGTTATAAGGAAATATTCACAACACTGTAGTTCCTGTTGAACTAAACATAAAAGGAAGAAGCTGGCAGGAGATAAACTTACACTATAGTGTGATAATATACATATGTCTACCAATCTCATATAAAGTCTGAGGAAGGATAATTGGCAAATTTGTTAGTCTTATAAATTGGACACTGCACATTAACTGGCTGAGGGAAATTCTCTCTATCTAGCCCTGTTTACTCTTTCTTTCTCATTTAATTGTGGAAACAGACAACAGTCAACAGAAGCTAGGATTTCAAACACATAGCTTGGCATTGCTGCAGCTGTTGTACTGTTGTTAGGTGCCACCAGGTCAGGTCTGACTCATAGTGACCCTATGTACAGCAGAATGAAAGAGGCAATATAGTTGACAGTACTTCTTTGCAGTACATAGGGTTTCCAATGGCTAATTGTTTCAGGAGTAGGCTGTTGGGTCCTTCTCCCATTTTTGTAGTGCTAGAGAAGGAAAAGGGCCTAGAGGAAAATAGAAGCTATGTCACTGGAGAAACACCTGTGAATATTACACTCCACTAAAGCAGAACACTACAGTAGTGAGTTTGAGTAAGAAGGCTACAAAACTTTCCCCCCCTCAACATCTTGCTAGTACAATCGGGCTCCAATATAATGGCGGGAGATTAGAGATAAAGCTCAGATTCTCTCCAAGAAGTACTTGTTTAGGCTAACCAAGAAAAGAAGAGCTAATTCAAAAAATACTAATATAATATTAGCAAAGAAGAGAAAATCATCACTATTGAGCCCCTGAATATTAGAAAGATAAAGAAATATTCTGAAAAATTGTATGCCCACACAAAAAAGAACTGACATCAAATGGACAAATTTCTTTGAAAGACACAAATGGCCAAAACACACGAGGAGAATTATGTAACTTGAGTAAATGCGTATCTGTTATATAAGTTGAATCAGTTATATCAATTATAACTTCCTGAAGCTTAGAAGCTACACAACCCTTCTGAAAAAATAAATAAATAAAAGAACCAAATGGTCTCACCAGTGAATTCTAGCAAAAAGCTAATATTTAAGGAGAAAATAATAACAAATTTCAGAACATACATCCAGAAAGAACCCTTCTTAACTCATATGATGCAGTGATAGATAGACAGGACAATACCAAAACCAGATAAAGACAGTACCAGAAAGGAAAATTGCAAACTACTTTCAGACATGAACACTGATGCAAACACCACAAACAAACAAGATCTAGTAGTGTACAATAAGAGTAGAAAGCACAACCAAGTGGAATTTATTCCAAGGATGGAACTCTGGTTTAGCATTCCAAGTTAATCAGTGTCATCCACCACATCAATAGGCTAAATATGCAAAACTGATTTTTATTATAATAACAAAACCAAATTTGAGTAAGGATCTCAAGTAAACACAAAAGATATAATTATACTGCTAAAAGGATGTGTCAAGGAAATGAAAGGCAAATTTTAATAGCCCCAGAAAGAACCCAGAAAACTATAGGGAAATCTGAGGGCACTCTCTTACCACTATCTGTTTCCATAGTCCTGATTTATTTTTTTGTAATTAACTCTTTCAGCTTCACAGGCTCTGTGGCTGAACTTCCCTTATAAATGTAGGTTAATGGAGGAGGAAAGGAACTGTATGCAGTTATACATTCCTGTCCCTACATATGCCCCAAACTCATTCTCCTTGGTCTGCCTCTGTGTTATACAGACCACAGTGGTTTGACATCTCATCTTTTCTATCCATTTATCCAAAGCGCAACTGGTGTCCTACCTGTATAAGAAAATCTTTCTATATACCCTAGTCTTCAGAAATTATACTGATTTGCTTAATCTCATAGCACCTATCATCAGATTTTATAAAATTTTGCCTTTAATTGTTTTTAAATAATATCCTTTTACAATTTGTATCTTACTAACAAAGATTCTAGATATTTCAAGGCTGGTATTATGCCTGTGTAAGTGTTTGTATGACTCTCACTGTGCCAGACACATAGGAAATACATAACCAATATTTGCATAGCTCATTAAATGATAGGGCTGGGGTTTGTTTAGCTCACTTGGTACAGTGCTGTTCTACACTCTTTTGAGGACCCAGGTTCAATTGCCAGCACCACAAAAATGGGAGAAGGATGTGGGAGTTCACCCCAGAAACAATCCTGAAACAATCAGCTATCAAAAACTCTAGGAAGCTCGCCATGAGTCAGACCTGACTGGACAGCACCTAATAACAACAATAACAACAACAAATTAAATGGTAAATTTTGATGAGATCCACAAAAGTACTAGTTAGTAAATATGTTTAAACATTTCTATGACATCTCTGCCTGCAGCTGTAGCCCTGTGGCATCCGATCCCGTCAGATCTCGGAAGCTAAGCAGGGTCGGACCTGGTTAGTACCTGGATGGGAGACTGCCTGGGAACACCAGAAGCTGTAGGCTTGGGAGAAGGACCTGGCAACCCCCTCCCAAAAATCAATCTGCCATTGAAAACCCTATGAACAGCAGAGAAGCACTGACAATAGTGTTTCCCCTGTTGTACATAGGGTCGCTATGAGTCGGATACCGACTCGACGGCACCTAACAACAACAACAATGACATCTCTATTTGTGGAGTTTAGAAAATATGTATATTAGATCAGTTTAAATATAACTATATGGTAGATGCCTAAAGCCGTACCACTGTGGCATCTGATCCCATCAGATCTCAGAAGTTAAATAGAGTCAGGCCTGGTTAGTACTTGGGTAGGAGACCACCTAGGAACAACAGGTGCTGCAGCCATGAGAGAAGGACCCAGCAACCAAATCTCCCACCTGCAAAAAAAAAAAAAAAAAAAAAAAAGAAAAGAAAAAAATCAGCCATTGAAACCTTATGCATGCAGCAGAGAAGCACTGACAATAGCGTGCCACCTGTTGTACATAGAGTTGCTATGAGTGGGAAAAGACTTGCTGGCACCTAACAACAACAACGTAGGATAGATTTACTTATACCAGTCAGCCCACAAAATAAGGATATAATATCACTAGTCATACATAAAAGAGTACTCCTAATGAAGAATAACCCTCTTCTGATGTTCCTACAGATCTTTATTCAAGTATTTTTGTATATTACGTGGATTATTGTGCTATAGTCTGTGCCTTTGAATCCTTTCCTTGGTGTCCTGCTTTTTCATTAGTCCTCCACACTGCCATGAGAGGTGTCCTAATGTATAAACCTGAAGGACTACTGCTGTGGTTAAAATTCTTCAGTAGAGTCTACATGTGATCTTGACATTCAAGTTCTACTATATCTATCCCTGCCTATTTCCCTTGAATTGTCTATGACAAGTCCTCTAGAGAGTTATTGTCTATAAGCCATACCGCTATGGCATCCGATCCCATCAGATCTCTGAAGCTCAGCAGGGTTGGACCTGGTTAGCACTTGGATGGGAGACCACTTGGGAACACCAGGGGCTATAGGCTTCGGAGAAGGACCTGGCAACCCACTCCCAAGAAACAATGAGCCACTGAAAACCCTATAAATACCAGAGAAGCCGTAACAATACTATTTTGCCTGTTGTATGTTGGGTCACTATGAGTCAGACACCGACTTGACAGCACCTAACAACAACAACAAGAGTTATTAGCCATGTTTTGTTTTTTCTACCTAATCCATCTTAAAGGAAGCCTACTCACTCATCAAGCCATATTTCAGGAAGCTTCTCCTGCACCCAAGGAGTCAATGAGACTCATATTTTCATTCTTGAGTTGCCAGCAATCATCTTGCACTAAAGCATCAATCCTTCAGAGCAAGGATGGTATCTCTTACCTATTTTTAATCAATTTCTAGCACAAGGCCTGACATTTTTTGTAGATTCTTAGTTAGAATATCTTGAATAAATAACAAGAGAATGAACTAAAGAGAGGTTTGGAAGAGCCCATATTTTTTATATGGCCAAAGGAGAGGTTTCTGCAGCTTGCAGGGGTACAATCAGCTTTGGTCTTGGATTGAGTTAATATTTCCACAACAGAGAAGGCTAAGACTATTTAAAAGCAGTTTAATTAAGAATACCTGAAAATATATAGAATTGGAAGTTTCTTTTTAATAATAAAGAGACCTTTTATAACCTCCATGGACACAACATCTGTTACACAGTTTAATAACATCACGTGGAATGAGTTGCATTTTCCAACTTTGGTCCATTGCTCATCTGTTCTGTGTGGTAAATGGCATGGCATTTTTAACATGTTCAAATTGCAAGTAATTTAACATTTATAAAAGTTCCTTAGTGATTTGAGTCACATTCAGACAGCAATTATGACTTGTTTGAAAATGGACCATAATGAGTGATTATTATATCGTATACATGAAATGCATTTATTGACTTTCTAAGTTTCGAGTACAGTAATTACTCTGAAATGAGGCAAAGCCAATTTTACTTGTTTTTATCAACTACAAAATGTGCAAGTTAATGAGATTTGTACCCCAACATTTTTTATTGTTTTTCTTGTCCTGATTGTTGTGAGTTTTAGCATGGAAAATCAATATCATATCCCTTTGATGTGAACTGAGAAATAAGTTAGTTTTTATTGTCTTTTTTTTTTTGCATAGGTGATACTTGACATATGAAGAACAAGTCAGGACAGAAAGGGTTTATCTACCTCAAAATGTGTTTAATGATTACCCAGGGGTAATATGAACATAAGCCAACCCTCCCTATGACCACTTGCCCATCAGCTCCAAATAAATTGCATGGCAGGTGTGGAATAAATGGTGAGATGAACCCAGGCTATTTCCATTCCTAATTCTTTTCTAAAAATATGCTCAGTCTTTCATTTCTTCACTTTTTCTTTCATTTATATGCACTTAATAATCACTTATTATAGAATAGACATAATTGTGGTACTGAAGATTTCTCATAGGAGTAAAATGTTGTTGTTAGGTGCCATGGAGTCAGTATCCGACTCATAGTGACCCTACATACCACAGGGGAAACACTATTGTCAGTGCTTCTCTGCTGTTCATAGGGTTTTCAATGGTGGATTGATTTTTGGGAGTGGGTTGCCAGGTCCTTCTCCCAAGCCTACAGCACCTGGTGTTCCCAGGCGATCTCCCATCCAAGTGCTAACCAGGCCCGACCCTGCTTAGCTTCCAAGATCTGATGGGATCGGATGCCACAGGCTACGACTGCAGGCTAGGAGTATAATAGCAGGAGATAAATGCAAGTAAATTAACAAAGTAAAATATGAGTTCATACTGTCACTCAGGAAATAAAGAACCTAAGAGAATGTATGGGATGCGTACAAAAGCCAATTTGGCAAATAAAGGACAATCGTCCTGACCAAGGTGGCATCTCAGTTGAGGGCTGGCGAACCATAGGGTGTACTTCATCACTCACACTATGCAAGCAGCTTAGTATTTAGAGACCTTCCTATATGACTGGCTTTGGATCCTTCATGGAAAAGCCATCTGGACCATTTGGTCTACAATGGACCCAAACAATCAAAAGTATTCCTGAACATCAACACTTTCCACCTTCCTTGAAGCTTTCCTGTGGTCACTATTAAATGAGTCAGTAGCAGGTCCCATCCTAAAAGGGACAACCTTGTACTTCTGCTCTTTCAGTAAAACAAGGGTTCTGCTCCCTTTTTCCCTGGCTAATCATGTGCTGAATCTCAAGGGCTCCTTTCAGGACACTTTGTCTTTAAATGAGTCCCTAAGCAAGTCTGGCTGCTAAAATCACACATTCTCACCTGAATACACTTCAGAAGGCTCGTTGATGTGCACGGGTCCTAATTAGGAAAGTGGCAGAGCCTTGATTGTTATTCAACTTAGAGAAAATGATACCTCATGTCTGAGCATGCTAGTTTGTGGTTATAAAAATAAATGTGCCATCTGAGTCAGGTGGACTTAGCTAGCTCAGACTGTGGAATTGTGAAAAGGAGAATGATTCAGAGATTAGGACAATTTAAGGGAACGTTTTTTGTTCCTTCTCTAATTTTGCATTTTGAGTGGCTGCTCAGACTATTTGCAAAATCATCACAAGGAACTTGAGTATATGAGTGAGTCTACCTGAGGTATACATGTTTCTCTACACTGAATTTGAGGAATATGAAATTAATCTGTAATTAGAACTCCAAATGATCTCAGCCCATAGAAGACTTTTTAAAAAGGACTTCAGTTTTACCATCTGTAAAAGAATGAAGCTGATTTAGATAAGAAAGATAAATATTTGAAAAATAATAACCACAATTCCACATTCTGGATTCATGGCAGACATCACTAATCAATCACAGCACTCTTTCCCATTGAAGTCAAATGCAGCTTCAGAATCATTCTCACAACAGTGCTCTAGGCAACTGTGAATCAGCTGGAGCTGGAATAAGAGATAAAATCTATTTGCTGTTCATCAGCCAGATCTCTTTGGTTTCTTATGTCACTAATAATCCTCAAATAGAACAATTCTACAGAGTGTTGTGTTTGCCTAACTTCTTAATGTTACTTCAGTGTAAATTAGAGATATGCATTTAAGAAACTGCAAAACAACAAAAATCTTCATATAAGCAAAAACAATAAAAAACAAATCCCATAGCCAGAGACAGCTATTGTTAATATTTTAAGAACTATTTTGAGTTCTATATCAAGTGCTAACTAGCTCACAAGAGTGCTTTGCTGCATCATGTTTCATTTTCAAATTTTATGCCACCCAGATAAACAGGATTCCTTTATTTTGTACTTTTCAAGGCAGTGTGGGTTTTTTTTTGTTGTTGTTGTTTTGTTTTGTTTTTCTTTTTTTCTTTTTTTCTTTCTTAAATGTGAGATCCCACTCTAACTGGTCAATTCTTGTCTTTCCTTTAAGAAAACAGACACTGGTCTTCTCCTCTTCCAATTAATTGTTGCCATGGGTCTTGTCCGAGGTCTTGTCTCTTTTTGTAAATTTGCTCTTTCTCCCTTGATAAAATCAATTATTGGTTAATAACGTCATATAGAAACTTATATACTTTGTACCTATGTTTCTCTGTTGCGCCTTGGCTGTACACAGTCTACTGTTGTTGTTGCTGTTGCTGTTAGATGATGTTGAGTAAGTTCTGACTCACAGTGCCCCAATGTACAACAGAACAAAACACTCACTACCCGTCACTGGGCCATGCCCAGTACTATGTCAGTGCTTCTTTCTGCTATTCATATGACTTTCAAGGGCTGACTGCTTCAGGATTGTTTCAAGAATGGGTTGCCAGGTCCTCCTCCTAGTGTGTGTGTGTGTGTGTGTGTGTGTGTGTGTGTGTGCGCGCGCGTGCGTGCGCGCGTGTGTGTGTGTGTGTGTGTGTGTGTGTGTGTGGTTCTGGAGATCAAACTCAAGGCCCGAGAGAGTGCAGAGTGGCAGTCTACCAACTGAGCTAAAATCCAGCCCCAAAGAATCTCCTGGACAACTAAATTGGACCTCCCTCCGCTATCTCAAACTTACAACATCCACTTGAAACATTTAACTTTTCACACCAAAACTGGTTCATCACCTATTGTTTCTTCTCTGTGAAAGGAAGTACATCTTGGATTTCTTAGTTGTGCAATCTATGCATCATCCTAAAACCATCCCTATTGGTTTGGGCAATCATCCTAAAACCATCCCTACTAAATCACCAAAATGCTTAATTATGGTGCTGGAATATACTGCATGCATGGGCTGCCAAAAGAATCAACAGACCTATCCTGGTAGAAGTCCAACCAGAGTGCTCCTTGGAAGCAAAAATGGCTAGACTGGATCTTATATATTTTGGGCATGTAGTCAGGTGGACCCAATCCTTGTTGAAGGATATTATGTTTGGGAGAGTGGCAGGTCTGTGAAAAAAAGGAAGACCTTCTACCAGATGGGTTGCCACAGTGACTGTAACAATGTTGTTAAGCACAAAAAGAAAGTGTGCATGCGTGGCATGGAGTCAGGTAGCATTCCCTTCTGTTGTACATAGGGTTGGAATGGCACAGACCTGACTCAGTGGTACTTAACAACAACTACAACAACTATTTCTAGATTCCATACCCTTAAATTCAAAGCACTGTTTTCTCTTGTATGTAGCAAATATTTACAGTAAAAACTTGGTGATCCTACTAAACCGAGCTGCTTTTAGAGCTACTTTCACAGCCATGAATGGATTAAAATCTCAAGACTTATCACTCATCCCTGCTTCTACTTAGAATTCCTTCCTTTTCCATTCTACCACGCTTTCCAAAAACAGACTAATTCCTTCTTACACTTCAGGGTTCACTTTAGGTGCCATCTTGTCACCTCCTCAAGCAAGTCCTTCCTGACCTTTTTCACTTTTCTCTAAATCCTGTGCTCCAGTTGAACATTTCACCTCTCCCAGAGCCTCCATAGTACTGTATTTATGTTACTCTGCATTGCATTGGGATTTGAGGAAAATAAATTTTTCATTTTTAAAGAAAAGTAATATATCTTGTTACCTAGCATCAGCCTTGATCTAGTGGAATTCAATAAGCCTTTAATCATTAAACAAAAAGTGTAGAAAATGTATGAATTAATAAATTGCTGCAAAATTAATCAATCTAAAGGTTCTTGGTATAAAAAGAAATTGCTAATACATCTCAATAGTCCTTAAGAAGCTCCAGA
>VMDO01020383.1:0-37642 GCA_007922755.1 Pedetes capensis | reverse complement strand
TTTTATAGGAAAGAGACGTAAAAATTGTTGGCTTACAAAAGGATGCTTAATGTCACTCACAAAAAAAAGAAACACAAAATAAGCTATATCATGATACAATATTTTTTACCTGTTAGATAAGTAAAAATAAAAAAAATTGGTAACACATGGTGGGAGAAATCAGACACATTCTTACATTGTTAATGAGGATGTAAATGGGCCTATCTACTATACCTGCCAAAATTAAATATCCATACCCTTAGATCTACAGATTTTACTTCTAAGAACACTTCTGGCATATATTTATTCCACTTTGTGTGAAATTATGTATAGGAAAGGTTTTCTTTGCAGCATTGCAGATTAAATAAAATGATTTATGTGAAGCACAGTGAACACAGTTTGGCACTCAATATAAGCTAGTTATTCAGAGCAAAAGACTGGAAATAGCTCAACTGTCTATTAATAGAGGATCATTAAAGTTTGGTATATCCATTTGTTGAGTTGCCAGGTACCTTTCAAAAAAGAAAGAGGAAGCTCTCTGTGTAGCTGGATGTGGGCTGATCTTCAAGATGTAGTGTTATGTGGGAGCTGGGGATATAGCGTTCAATATTCAGCACCCTGCGCCAAAGACACAGGGTTAAGTAAGAAAAGCAAGGAACAGTGCAGTATGAAGCACATCCTAACATTTGTATGGAAAAGAGAAACAAAAGACTATGTAGCTGGGCATGGTGGCACACTCCTGTAATCCCTGCACTTACGAGACGAGGCAAGAGAATCGTGAGTTTGAGGCTAGCCTGGGCTACACAGCAAGACTCAAAAGATAAACAAACAAGAATAATGTGTTAACCCATTTTGTTGGACATGGAAAAAATGTGGAAGGATAGCCACATTTGCCCCTGAAGAGAGAAACTGAGTGGTTGGGGACAAGAGAGGAAGGAAGTTATTTCTGGATACCCTTTAGTATCTTTTTAATTTTGAACTCTGAATACCTAACAACAGCAACAAAAAACACATCAAATTAAACAAACACAATAACTCCACTAGGGCATAATGTAAAAAAAGTGAAACAGAAGAGATAATTTAGCCAGACATGGTGGTGCATGCCTATAACCCCAGTGACTCAGGAGGTGGAGGCAGAAGGATCACAAGTTCGAGGCAGAGGCAGCCTGTGTAACTTGGTGAAACCCAGTCTCAAGATTTAAAAAGTTGCCGGGCACGGTGGTGCATGCCTGTAATCCCAGCGGCTTGGGAGACAGAGGCAGGAGGGTCGCAAGTTCCAGATCAGAGGCAGTCTGTGTAACTTAGGGAGACCCTGTCTCAAAAAGTAAAAAATGGGCTGAGGGTGCAGCTCAGTGGTCCAGCACTTGCAGAGCATGCAAGTATGAGGCCCTGGGTCCAATCCCCAGTACCAAAAAAAAAAAAAAAGATTTAAAAAGGGTTTTAAAGGGGCTGGGGGTGCATCTCAGTGGTTAGAGCATGTGCAAAGTATGTAAGAGGCCATAGGTTTAGCCCCTCAATATCACAAAAAAAAGAGGTAACTTAGAAACACTGTAAAACATCTCTGTTACCTGCATTTTTGTAATTTATAATCTTCTAATAACATTGAAAATCTTAAACTATGTATCAAATTGTTGTTGTTGTTAGGTGCTGTCAAGTCGGTATCCGACTCATAGCGACCCTCATAGGGTATTCAATGGCTGAGTGTTTCAGGATTGCCTTGGGAGTGGATTGCCAGGTCCTTCTCTCATTTTTGCAGTGGTGGGAATCGAGCTCAGGACCTCAGAGACTGCAGCGCAGCGCTCTACCAACTGAGCTAAATCCCAGCCCCATGTATTAAATAGAAAGACTTAAATTATGTAATTTTACATGTAACAGAAACTCAATACAATGAAAAAAAGGATTTGCTTGCAGTTCAGGACATGTATAACTCTAATGTAATTTTTTTGTTATAGAAGAGTATAAGGAAGCCAGTTCTGGTGGTACACTTGTAATTCCAACACTTCGGAGGCTGAGGCAGGAAGATTTTGAGTTTGAGTCCAGCCTGAGATACATTGTGAGACCCTGTCTCAAAAAAAAAAAAAAAGAGTATGAGGCTAGACATGGTGGCACATACCTGTAATCCCAGCACTTGGGAGACTGAGATAAGAGGATCATCATTTTGAGACCAGCAGCCTGGGCAACACAGAGAGAGACTGTCTCAACACACCAAAACCAAAAACAAACCAAATAAACAAAAAATGAGTATGAGATGGTTCAGAAATCTGACTGTGAAGTCAAAAACAACCACATATAAAAGTGCTAAGCACTTGGTTCGAAATTTAAGGAGAGTTACTCGGCGCAGGTCAGAGTAGAAATTTTGCTGGCTTGGAATAAGGCTATAGAAGACATTTTTGCTCTTTTCCCTCTGAAGCTTTCTCTTAGAGAGTTATATACACATTTCCCTATGAATCATAAATAGGACATGCCCATGTCACCAGTAAAAAATGTTTAATCATTTTTAGCAGTTTACTATTTTTTCACATCCCTCTACCCATTTATCACTTATCTTGGCTAAAATATAAATTGTCTCCTAAACTCCAACCAGGGGAAATTAGGGAAGAATTAGCACCACGTCACCAGATCAGTGTTAGCAACCACCAACAAATATAATGAAGCATAGCACTTGCCTGTAGTTGATGGTTTTCTGAGACTAACATTTTCTCTTTGCTCTGGTCCATATTTCAAAATGATAAAGTACAAAAGTCCTGGGTAGAGATTATGTAGTAAGCCAGTAAAACCTTATTGCAAATTGGTTTATGAGATTGTTTTCCAAGAGTCAAGTACACACCACGTCAAGAGTGTTAGCTCCTAATCCTTTTCCTGTAACAGATGACGACAGCAGGCCCAGCATGGTTAAGACTCTTACGCAGCATTGCTTAGGGTATTGGGGGCAGAAAACTACTATCTCAGACTCACATTTCCTTCTCCAGTCTTCATCTCCTCTGTGTCTCGGTTCAAAAGCCCTAATTCCCTGATGCTGACTGCTACACATACCCTTGCTTCTAGAAAAGTTCCCTGCTTTTCAGGATCAGAATTCTCAAGGCATAATCCAAAATTCAAATCACCACAAAGCTTGCATTATGCTGACTTCTGTTTCCCCTTCGGTTTTATTTTAAAAAGAGAGAGAGAATTTTACGTACCGAGTTGCACACCCTTTCTTTTCCTCACTATGAAACTACCTATGGCTGTCAGTTAACTATTTATTAGGGCATTAATGACTAAGTTTGTCCCAGCTTTCCTCTCTGGACAGAAAAATTTTATGTATTCTTCAAGGCCAAGTCCAAATTCCCCTCCTTGCAATGCACTTCTACTATACTATACAGATCTCACCAATGTTCTATTTTAAAAGTACTTACTATAGTACTTTGAGCTGGGATTTAGCTCAGTTGGTAGAGCACCGCTCTGCAGTCTCTGAGGGCCCGAGTTCAATTCCCAGCACCGCAAAAATGGGAGAAGGACATGGCAACCCACTCCCAAGGCAATCCCAAAACAATCTGCCATTGAAAACCCTACAAGGGTCTCTGTGAGTCGGATACCGACTGGACGGCACCTAACATAGTACTTTATATGGATTCAATATTTTGACATCTGTTTGACTCTCCAATAAGATTTCAGGCATAATGCCATGTTGTTTTTCTATTTGTTTTTGCATTTCATATAAACCCAAGTTCAGTGCTATCATTTAGCAGATACTGAACTTACTGGTTATCCTATGTATGTCTACCCATAACTGTCTCCTCCATTGGGGAATATGCCCTTTCCCCACAGCTGAATATACTTTGTTCATCCAAATACACTTTGTCCATAAAGGACAAAGGATCCTAATTAGATTCACAGTATGTTTTAGGTGGTTGCTGGCCACATGTTGGAGCAAGAGGAGAGCAGACAGAATCGGCATTCCCAATTGCCTCTCCTCTCCCCTCCCTTCCTTCTGCTTCCCTCTCAGAGTCAACCTGGGCCAGGACTGTTTAGAAATCTAAGGTTCCAACATGTGCTGGAACTTCTAGGCAGACGATGTAGCTCAGAGGTGGTGATACAGAAAACGGCCTTGCCTTGGTCCCTGTACTGACAGCACAGAAAAGCAATCCTGGAATGAAATCAGAAAGAAAAGCTTATGTGTGTACACCACCTGGTGACCAGTTTGCAAACTACTCTCCCACAAGTAGCAGCACAAAGGAGACTTTTTTTTTTTTTTTTTTTTTTTTTGACAGGGTGTTGCTGTATAGATCAGGTTGGCCTGGACCTCAAGATCCTCCTGCCTTGGCCTCCTGAGTTCTGGGATTACAAGTGTGTGCCACCACGCCCAGTTACACTGAAATGCACCCATTTTTCCACCATCAGTCCAGAGAGACTAGTGCCTCTACATGTGATTATTTTCTGTTTCTCTCACCTTGCCTTGAGCAGAGGAAGGAAAAGATAAGACTCTGAGATAAACAAAAGACCTTCAATAGATTTTCCCATTCAAAACTTGGAAACTGTTAAAGAGCAATGAAACCACTTTGAAAGCATGTTCTCATTTGCCTCCCCCCAACTTCTATGGAAAAAGGAGACTGCAAGAAGAATCAGGTAAGTGGTTCTTGGAGATTCTTGTACTACCATGGTTTGAAATTTGAAAATAGCTAAGAATGGTTCAAAATACAGTGTTCTCCAG
This sequence comes from Pedetes capensis, assembly GCA_007922755.1. Classification (NCBI taxonomy): domain Eukaryota; kingdom Metazoa; phylum Chordata; class Mammalia; order Rodentia; family Pedetidae; genus Pedetes; species Pedetes capensis. Next base: position 32,973 of record VMDO01020383.1, on the reverse strand, counting down.
AAACTAGTGATCCCTCTGCTTGGACAGAGTATATCAGCTCTGTAACTATGTGTCCCTGGCTCTAGCTGTTTATTCTGATCAGGGTTCCCAGCTCCACCTTCAGGCAGGCCTGCATTTATCTGGGCATAGGGGCTATCTCTATCCTCCATACTGGGTACAAGCCTTGCCAAAGGCCAAGTAAATGATAAATAGTTCAGAAAAATAATCTCTGTTGCCTTAGTCTCAGCAGTATTAAAACCTTTTCCCTCTCACTTTAAAAACTCACCTCTCCCATAGTTCATACCTGTAACTCCAGCAACTCGGGAGGCTGAAGGAGGAGGATCACAAGTTTGAGGCCAGAGGCAGCCTGTACAATGTAGTGAGACTCTGTCCCAAAATAAAAAGAACAAGACATCTCAATTCTTTTCCTTTTTAAATATCTAGGTTCATCTATTAGGATTTTTGGTGGCTGATATGGCCCTAAAGTCAACTCTTGTAGAAATGATATTACAATATTCACTTTTTGATGTTTATTGCTCAATAGTAGGTAATGTTATTTTTGTGTATTTTCTAGGTATTTGCTATAACTTAGTATTTTACTAGTGGGGCTGTTCCTAATGTTCACAATGGTAGGCTATTCCATATTCAAGAAATAAAAATTGAGTAGCATTTAGAAGGCAGAGGCAGGAGGATTGTTGAGTTTGAGGCTGGCCTTGGCTATGTGGCAAGACCTGTCTTTTAAAAAAAGGAACAAAAAAACCAAACAAAAACAAAAAACAAACCAGGACTAGGGAGGTAGCTCAGTGGTAGGGTACTTGTGTAGTACGCACAAGGTCCAGGTCCTAGGCTCAATCCCCAAGACTGAAAAAAATAATCCTAGCCAGGCACAGTAGCACATACCTGTAATCTCATCTTCTTAGCAGACTGAGGTGGGAGGATCACAAGTTTCAGGCCAGCATGGGCAACTTAGCGAGACCCTGTCTCAAAATAAAATCAGTGGCACACACCAGTAATCCCAGTGCTCAGGAGTCTGAGGCAGGAGGATTGTGAGTTTGAGGCCAGTCGGCACTCTATAGTGAGACCTTGTCTCTAAATAAATAAATAAATAAATAAATAAATAAAATTTTTAAGAGGGTTGGGGTGTAGCTCAATGGTAAAAAAACAAAACAAAACAAAAACCCTACAGAAGTATCTTCTAAAAGAACATTTCCATGTCTTCAGTTATTTTGAGATGTATGTCAATTCTCAAAAAAAAAAAAGCCGTATTAATTCATTACATGAAACTATATATGCTTGCTGGGCACCATGGCACACACCTGTAATCCCAATGACTTGGGAGGCTGAGGCAGGGGGATCGCAGGTTTGAGACCAGAGGCAGCCTGCACATTTAGGTAGACCTATCTCAAAAAATAAAGTAGAGGTTGGGTATGTGGTTCAGTGGTAGAGCACTTGCCTAGCATTTGTGAGGCTCTTGGTTCAATTCCCCAGTACTGAAAAAAATGAAAGAAATATATATGTTGCTACATGTAGCACTCTATGAAGTTTTAGAATCTCAACGGCATTCAAACATTTACTAAGCACTTATTATGTATCAGGCATGGTGCTAGAGAATATGAAGAAAAGATAAAAACATTGCCTTAGACATCCAAACCCTCTGTCTAGAAGGAAAAACAGACATACAGGAGTTATTAAGATAGGGGGTGATTTGTGTTTGAATGCCAGTAGAGCTGAGCACCAAGGCACACACGTGTAATCCCAGTGGCTTGGGAGACAGAGCAGGAGGATTTCGAGTTCAAGGCCAGAGGCAGCCTGTGCAATTTAGCAGGACTCGTCGCAAAAGAAAAAAAAGGGGGGGGGGCTGGAGATGCAACCCAGTGGTGGAGTGCTTGCCTAGTATGTGCAAGGCCCTAGGTTCAGCCCCTTAGTACTGCAAAAAAGAAAAAAGTCAGTAGATAGAAAATGCTCTGAGAGCATAAAGTGATGGTCGGCCTTAACAAATAATAGTCTGCAATAGGAGTGGATGGACTGGGGATCTTCCAGGAAAAATATCTGTAGAGGCATAAAAGGGACACAGTGAGCACTGGCATTGCATATGGCTAGAAAATACCACACGTGGGGAGTGGCAAGAGATAAGGCTGGAAATGTTAAGTTGCCAGCAGACTGTGAAAGAACTTGTAAGCTGGGTTTCCTGTGCAGGCAGTTCTCAAAGTGTGGCAGCAGCTGCATTACCTGAAAACTTGTTAGAAATGGAAATTTTTGGTTCCCACCCTAAATCTACTGCAACAGAAATTCTGGGCGTAGCTGGGTGTGGTGGTACATGCCTACAATTCCAGCACTGTGAGGCTGAGGCAGGAGGATTATGAGTTTGAGGCCAGCCTGGGCTACATAATGAGACCATGTCTCAAGAAACAAAAACAAACAAAACACAACCCAAAAAAAACAAACAACTAAAAGAAAAAAAAAGAAAGAAAAATCTTCTGGGAGCAAGGCCTAGCCATCTGTGTTTTTAACAAGTCGTCTAAGTGACCCTCATGCCCAATAATCTTGGAGGACCACAGCCAATGGGAAGCCTCTAAAGGATTTTAAGCAGGGAATTCACTTGATGAGATTTGAAGGAGAATGATGGCTACTGACCAACCAAGCACAAGACCTGACTCCAGGGTAGTTACAATAAAAAATAAATAATTGTTGAATGAATGTAGCATGAAGAGATGATGCAAGTGTAAGCTTAAGGCAACAGGAGTGGGGAGGAAACAGAGGGGAGACATTTTAGAGGTGAGCCAACCAAGTTCAATCAGGTGACTAGAATATAGTCATATAAAAGTGTTACTGAAATGGTTTTTACCTAAAAGAAAACTGTAATCTTGTAGAATCTATCAACTGCTAAATTTGAAAGAAGTGGTCCACACAGACCCTAGACAAAGAGAGGTTAAGAGCAATGTCTATACGTTTCTGTGTAGTCAAGAGCAAAGGACATCTTGGCTTGTACATGAGCCTTCTGGTCAGCTTGGCAGTTCTACCTCTCATTGTAAGTTAATAAACTGGCATTCAAGTTAACAGACGTCTGTTGTGAGTTTGGTTGGTGTGAATCAATCATCCCAGAGACTGACTGATAATTTCTGAATGTATAGACTAAGTTTTGAACCCCAAAAAAGCTAAAGATGAGACATTGGTCGTAGTGATCTAACCAAAGTACAGCCCAAGTGAGACCATGATAGGGCCTTCCCTTTTTTTTTTTTTTTTTTTTTTTTTTGCAGTACTGGGAGGTTGAACCCAGGGCCCCACGCATTCTTTGCAAGTGCTCTAACACAAGGCTGCACCCACCCCCAGCCCATTTTTTCTATATTTGAGTCAGAGTCTTGCTAAGTTATACAGGCTGCCTTGACCTTGAACTCCTGAGCCTCCTGTCTCAGCCTCCTGAGTCACTGGGTTTACAGGCATGTGCCACCATGCCTGCCTTCTTCCTTCCTTTTAATTGTGACTTCATCATTAAAGTCACAGAGCCTGCTTATATTTAGGAAGAAGCTGGAATGAGTGAAAGAATCAGACTTTGTACTATGACCTGAAGGTCAAGAAAGTCAAGTGGAGCTGTTATTTCTAATTTGGGAGGCATGATTTAGCCGAGGCCATCTTCAATTTCCTGATGAAGACTGAGAGAGGTACAGATCAACCTATATGGCTAATTTACCTAAGAAGAATTTTGCAGGGCACAATTTCTATTTCTATCACAACTCAGTATACCTCTTGTTACTGCATGCTCTTTTAGTTGATACCAATATCTTGGCTTATTTGACCAACTTATTTTGTCCAAAAATAGTTCCCTATCAAAAATTGCACTCTCTCAGGGAATTTGAGAGATGCAGGGGTGCTTGGATTTAAAACAGAAACGTCATAAAACAGCTGAGGAAATCGTATTACAGATGAGGAAATTGAGGGTCCCAAAGAGTAAATCACTTTAATGTAGTTATTGTAAGACAAGATTCTCCAGAATGCTTTAAGGCAAAACAAGATTCAGAGCAATGATAGAATTCTGCTCCTTTGCTTTTAGGAAAGACGAAAAATCTATTTTCCATCTTAAATTTTTTCAAAAAACAGAAAAAATAATAGCTAACTAATTTCCTTCCTTTCTCCTCCCCCACCCCCAGTACTTACAGGTTGAACCCAGGATCTCACACATACTTTACAAGTGCTCTACCACTGGACTGCACACCTCAGCCCATTTTTTATTTTTTAATTCTGAGACAAAATCTTGCTAAGTTATAAAAGCTGCCTCTGGCCTCAAATTTGCAATCCTCCTGCCTCAGTGTCCTGAGTAGCTGGGATTATAGTTGTTTGCCACCGTGCCTGGCTGGCAAATTACTTTCTTTATTGGGCTTAGTATGGAATGGGGTAGCTTTTGGTAGCTTCTTGTTTTATGGTTTTAGAAAATGGAGTTAAGTATAAAAGCCCTCTGGAAAAAAATTAGATATAAAAAACTGGAAAAGAAAATATACATGAACAATTCAAGGAAGAAATGTGCATTATTTTATGTGCTATTTGTTCTACTTTCTATCTTTGCCTATAAAGGGGTTACTTTGAGTATTTCTCATCACATATAATTACATACTACATATAAAGAGAATCGACCCCCCCATTTGAAAATTTCTAAGATTTCAAATATCTTGGTATTGCAGCAAACCTCTATTGTTTCGAGAGCTCTAGAAATGCTTCAGAAACTAGTTTAATCTCACATCCTGTTTGGGTATATAGACATGAACAATTTCAAAGACACATTTGGCTTTGTTTCCTGTTTTCCAAATGTCCCACTGCTTGATATCAAATATATGTATAAACTAAAAGTTGATATCCACCCCTTACTCATTTTTCTTACTATACTATTTTATAGGCAACGATATTTACCAAAACTTAGAGGGAGCCTGGACATAATTCTCATCAACAAGAATGTATGAAATCCAGAGTGTGCCCTGCCTGAAAAAGTAGACTTCCCCCTTCGCAGCAAGAATGCAAGGCATTCTGAAAGAACAGGGCTGCTTTTTAGGCAAAATGCAAAGAATCCAAATTTTCAGGTTTGTGTCCTTTATTTCCCTCAAAGGTCAAAAGGCTGGAATCATTTGCACTTAATATTTGCCTCCTCGCTTCCCGAGGAATGAAATCCCTTCCATGCTCCTGGGGCAGAAGAAATGCCACTTCAGTTGGGAGAGGACAGATGTGAGTTCCTTTACCCAGAGAGAAAACAGCAGTACACCGCTGAAGGGCTGAGGGCTGGGGAGGGAGTAGAAATGGTTGGTCCTGAGACATCAGCCCCACCTGATTGAGGCCCAGCCTTTCCAGCCCTGTTCCCACACTGGCCCGCTCCATGTGAAGCCGGTCATGTGAGCCTGTTTACAGCCGAGCAGCTGGTGCAACCATCAGGATCCGTGTGCAGGTCCAGGGAAGGGAAAAGATACAGGCCATATAGCCCCTGTGTCCTCCCATTATTCCGAGAAGGCGTTCGCTGTCCTCCCCAGCCTCTCCACCTCCCTTCCATCTTCCTCCAGGCAGAGAGCAGAGCTGAAGCCATCCCGGGACGCCTCGCTGCAGCTGCTCCCCCCGCCCCCCATTTCCTCCCCGTGGCTCGCTGGAGGGGACCAGCTGAGCTGGAGGAAGGGCGAGGACTGTGTCACCCTGGACAGGGAGTCAACCTCCTTCCCCCAGCCCTCCTGGCAACGTCCGCCCAAGAGTTGTCCCTCGAGCTGCATCCCCCGGGGCAACCGAACTCCGCCTAGCAGGCACCGCGAGGTGGCCGAGCCTGCGTGCGCCCGGGCAAGAGCGAGCCCCGCACCCGCTGGCCACGGGCGGCGGGGCCACTGACAGCCGGAGGGCGGCCCGAAAGGACCCCCTCGGCTCCCTCCCCGCCGCCCGCCCGCATCCCCGCGCCGCGGAGCCCCGCTGTCAGTCACAGAGCCAAGCTCGGGCTCGGCTTCCAGCTCGTTCTCTCCGCGGGGGGTTCTCGGCCACGGAACTTCCACGTTTTTCCGAAGTCGGAGGAAGTGGGTGACGGGACAGTGGGGGACTCTCACCTCGGCAACACCGACTCCTCGCAAAGCAGCTGCGATTGCTCCTCCGCTCCTTTGTCAGCGTCTCCAGGCTGCACTGCCTGCTGGGATACGGGAGGACTCAAATGCCACCTCTCCCCGCCCTGGAGGATGAGTCGGGGCTGGGGGCGGAGCCATGTCCAGGGGCGGGGCTTCCGTGTGGCCACCTGGCCTCTGGGCGTTTCTTCCTTCTCCGAGCTTCAAACTTCCTTCTCCGTCCTCAGGCCTGCCCCTCCCCAGCTGCTGCCCCTTGACGGCATTGGAGACTCACAAAAGGCCATTTCTCTTTGCACTTGTTTGGCGGGCACCCTTGACACCTGCTCCGTCTCACTGCCCTCCTCCATCCTACACAAACCTAATGAGTACTTGTTTGTTGTTGTTGGGTGCCATCGAGTCAGTATCCGAATCATAGCAACCCTCATAGGGTTTTCAATGGCTGACTGTTTCGGGATTGCTTTGGGAATGGATTGCCAGGTCCTTCTCCCATTTTTGAGGTGCTGGGAATTGAACTTGGGACCTCAGAGACTGCAGCGCAGCACTCTACCAACTGAGCCAAATCCCAGCAATGAGTACTTAGAGCTGGTTGATTCTACCTCTAAGACATGCCTTATTTACCTTGCCTCTTCCTCCACTACATCTTCAATGCTACAGACTCTGTTTAGGCCCCATGACTTCTTGCTTGGGCTACTGCAGTTGCCTCCTGTTTGGACTCTTTCCTAACTCTGTTATGTCTGTCTAAATCATCTCCCAGGCAACAGCCAGAAGGATCAATCTGAGATGTATTACATGACCCTGTTGTTGCGCTTAAAACTTTTACAAGCCGGGCATGGTGGCACATGCCCGTAACCCCACCATTTTGGAGGTGGAGGCCAGCCTGGACTACATAGTGTGATGCTTTGTCAAAAAACAAAACTAAAACCAAACTAACCAGCATGGTAGCACATGCCCATAGTTCCAGAACTCAGGAGACTGAGGCAGGATGATCATGAATTTCAGGCCAATCTGGGCTACATAGCAAGACCTTGTCTTAAAAAACAAAGAAAGCAATAGACAAAATCCAAACAAACAAAAAAAGGAAGCCATCTTGTCAATAACTTCCATAGGACTTTTAGAATATTATTAAAGATGGAATTTTAAAATTAAATTTTAATGATGTTCATAAAAGAAGAATAAGGTGCAATGACAACAGGTCCCCTGACCACAAGTATAAGCCCAAAGAATTCTCCCTAGTTGTCCCACCCAAACAGTGGCCCAGTAGATATCCCTTAGGCTCAGGCCTCTGATAGTTTTACTCACAGATCCCCCTACTATATAACATCCTTATCTGTCTTTGGAAACACCTACCTATCTTCCAGGGCCAGTGGAAATGCCACTTTCTCCACTAAGCTTACCAAATCTTCCGTGAGAAATTTTAACTCCTGCTCTATCACCACAGATCATTGCTTATTCTGCTTTGCAATTCTTCCTGACTTGGTTAATCACTAATTGTATGTAGGTCTTCCTTTCTCTCCTGCCTGGGCTATGAATACCTCAGAACTAGTTCACAGCTGCCAGCACAATGCCTGAACCAATTTGATGAAGTGAAATCCTTCATCTTCACCGCACAAGAAACCCTAAGTAGGCCCAGAAAGGATTCTAGGCAAGGCCTCATGTAACTACCCCCCTTCCTTCACTAGGCCATCTTCATCTTGCTCTGACCATGTGTTGTTTTTGCAAACACAAACTGGTTAGGCAGCAGAGCATTGCAAAAGGACCAAAGCGTGTACTTCCCCTGCAGGTCAGACTGGTTTGTGGTAAAATGTGTGGCTGTGGAAAACTTAACTGGTACAGTTCATATGAGAGCCCAGTGTAGAAAAAGTATATGATGGCTTACAAAATAATTGAGTTTCCAGACACAGACATATCTCCTAGTTTTGGGAGGCTTTTGAATCCTTTTTGTTTCAGGTTACCTTTGGTCTTCACACTCCTACAAGCCTTGCACATTGTCTGCGATATAAAATATTCTTTTGCAAAAGTGGGCATTTTGCTTGATATTGTTCTTCCATCATTTGAGGTTCAATTGCTTTCTATCTAATTACATTACAAGATACATTACAGAAGGATTTTCTTATCCCTAAAACAGGTATAAGGATCCTTGGCCAACACAGTTTGCCTGGCTCTTAGGAAGTTCTAATGTGGTCATGTATCATATATGTGATACTATAAACTATAGGATGCTTTGCAAGGATGAAGTCTGTTTCATTATTAGCTCCACTTAGGCATGTGTGTTCGAGATTCTTCCTCAGGAGTTAAAAGGCTTTATTGCAAATTCCTGGGGATGATGCATTTAGATCATGGCTTCAAAAATTTACCTAAGGATAATAATGATCTGGAGCCTTTGTTAAAAACAGACTCCCAGACCTTACCACAGGCCTACCAAATAAAAATTGTGACGAGAAAGACAAGATTAATGACACAATTGAGAATGACACCAGGTAACTTAGGTAACTCCTCTATAACCACTTATTGACATATCAAAACGAATTTAGTTAGGATTCTTTCTGAGAAAGGCCTTTCAAATAAGGAGAAATTAAAACTATAGAGCAGAACTTGGAAGGAGGCTCTAGCAGGGCAATAAACTTTGGTCAAAATCATGCCTGCAGCTAGTCTACACAAAACCTTCCCTTGAATTTCTTTGTCCCTGCCTCAATCCTTAGAACCTGGCTCTGAGGGATACATGAATTGCAGCTAATCTGATTTACCAGCTGAAGCCAAAATGTTAAATAGGGACCTTTACTGCCTCAACCTAGCTGGTGATGTTCCAGATATTTCTTAGTGCCACAATGGCTTTGACCAACCAATCAATGCTCCTAACAGATCCCTTTTTCCAGAGTTCTCCCAGCTCCCCGGGCAGAATTCTTCCATAGCAATTAAATGCCGTGCTGTTGTTGTTTTCTTGTTTGTCTCTTGGTGAGGGCTGGACTTGTTCTTACTTTGCCTTGTGCCTGATATGTGCCTGTAGGTGTTTATGTTGAGCTGACCTTTGAAATTGTTCACTATCTGCTTCATCTATGTGACTGGAGCTTGTTGTGGACGGCCACAGTTGAACTCTGTGTCCTCAAGTGTCAGTCTCATGCCATGCACATGCCATCACTCAGGAGTATTTGTTAAAGAGTGAACACTTCCCCTATTGGTAAAGCCTATGTTAGTTACCTCAGAAAAGATGCAGGGTCCACTAGGCACTGGCCCTGGCAATCCTGAGGCTAGGGCTCAGTGACAGCCTATGCTCAGAGCCTTTTTACACATGTGCCAATTTTAAGCTGAGGTTACTTTGAGAAGGGCCTTATGAGAGGACTGGGAAATACTGCCTTGGCTCAAGGGCTGGGCACTGGAAAATGTGGCAAGAACAGGGTTGAAGGCCAACAAGACTTCAGCTGCGTTCTCATTCGCTGACAATCCAGACACAGGGTCAATCCAGTCACAAAGGGATGAAGGTTCAGACCTTTCACATTCACACATGTTGTAATTGCTCATCCATTTTGCCAGCCTTTGCCCAGAGCTCTTCTCCTATTCATTTGTGCCATAGCTCACTTTGGAAAAATTAAGGAATAGAAATCATAATTGTAGCCATTTGGTGGCAGAACAGAGAATAGACATTGTTTGAATTGCCTAGATTACTTTTTGTTTCAAAAGTAGAAACCAATTTTCACTGCCACACTAACTAGCTGTACAAACTTGGGCAAATTCTTTCTTCTTCCTGGGCCTTGAAATTCATTCATCTGTACAACGTAGTTTCTGGACTAGAACAAGTCTGTGGTGGGCTTGGCCAGAAATTTCTGCTCAAAGCCCCAGACCTAGACCTTCCTGCCCTGATTCCCTGGCCAAACTTTTAGAATCGAACCACAGAGAAATTATCCAGTATTTTTTCAGATCTTTCTCATCATGACCCATATTACATAAAAATTATTAATTTAACAGTTTGTCCAGAGCACTTTTTGAATTGCCTGCCAGATGTCAACACTGTGAATGATTTTGTTTTATTCTTTAAAGAGTAGGAACATTTTCCATGCTGCAGGAGCTGGGGGTGGCTTCAGGGATGCTAAGAGGGGTCTGTGACTTAGTGACCCTGTGGGTGACTTAGCCTGTGGACAGAGCCAAGGATGCTTTTCACCTTCTGTTGTGGCAACCAGGGCACCTGTATTCTTGCACCTGTAAGATTACAACACTGTTGCACAAGGCTCTCTAATCGCCATGCAAGAAAAAATTGACCAAGACAAAGAGAAGGTCTTGCGCATACTATTAAAGAAAAAGAAGGAGAAGTCAGGCATTCTTTCTGACTATAGAAGACAACCGTGGAATGAGGGTATGAAGAAGTATGGACTTCTGGAAGAAGCATAGAGTCGTGACCTATGGAAATTGGGGTAAGTTGCTTAACTTCTCTGAGCTCAGCTCCTGCAGCTATAAAACCTCCCCTCATAGGGCGGCCTGAAGACAGGAAATAATGCACTTTTGTAAAGAGAGAGAATAGAGTGGGCCTTCGGTACATGTTGGCTGTACTGTATGTATGAAGAATCCAAATGACCAAAGCTGTACATATATGAAGAATCTGGGATGTGATAAAGAAAGAAAGACCAGGGGTTACTGAGATTAGTTAACTTTGTTGTAAAAATTCAAGGGGCGACTGGGGAGGCAGAGGCAGGAGGATTGTAAGTTCAAGACCACAAGCAGTCTGCATAATTTAGCAAGACCCTGTCTCAAAAAGTAAAAAAAAAAAAAAATGGGCTGGGGGTGCAGCTCAGTGGTCCAGCATTTGCAAAGCATGCAAGCGTGAGGCCCTGGGTTCAACCTCCAGTATTGGGGGAAAAAATCAAGAGGATGTTGATAATGGGGGAGGCTGTGTGTGTGTGTGTGTGTGTGTGTGTGAGTGTGTGTGTGTGTGTGTGTGTGTGTGTACAGGAGTTATATGGGATATCTTTGTAACCTCCTCTTAATTTTGCTATGAACCTAAAACTGCTCTAAGAAAATAAAAACCTTAAGAAAAAACTCAAGGATAATCTATACTGACTACTCTTGTTGTAGTCCAGAACAGGCTTGGGTCACCTTCCAAGCCATATCTCAGCTCCCTACAGAGGATTTCCAAGCTGGACTTCCTCATATTTCCACATCCCCTGCTCTTGGACATTTGTGCATATACTTTTGGTTCTGTCCTGCATTAAACCCCAATGATTTTTGCCATTTTCCCCAAGAAATCCAGACACACTCAATATTTTCTAAATTGACTAACTTCCTTGCAATTTTTAAGTGGTTGCCAGGGAAGTCCCACCTTGTGCACGAGCAGCTTTCTACTAGCTTACCATCTCCCCTGTTTTACTCTGTTCCTTTCCAAACTCTGTGTTCTCTGGGGCCCTGCCCTATGGGCTTGGCTCCTTGACTTCTTTCATAAATGGCAGGCTTGCCAAGCTAATCTGAAATTGTCTATGTAGTAATCTGGTCAGTGCTCCATAAAATCTATTTATATTTAAATCTTACAACTGCATTAAGATTTTTGGGACGCCCTGGGAACATGCCAAATGGCAACATTAAAATTTCATTAAGCGTCTGAGATGTAGGACCTATCACACTCATGTACTTATCTACTTTCTTCACGGGAAAACTTGGAAGGCCGACTGAACTAATATAACTGAAAAGAAAACCATGTTTTGATTTTAAGGTAAACACAGATGCCACTTACATCTGAGAATGCTTTTTCACAGTCACAGATGATTTCACCGATTGGAAAGAGTAAACCATGCCAGGGAGATCCTGCCGTAACACATACTTAATATGTAGCTTGTATATAATTATACTCTACTTCAGCCCATGTGATTTTGTACTTCAAAAGTGACCAGCCCTATAATCCAGTTGTAAGGATTTGTCCAAGTGCGCATGGCAGGAGGCAGGTTTCCCATACTGCAGTGCACTGGTTAAGAGCACGGAGAGAGGCATCCAGAGCTGGGTTACAACTTCATCTTTGATATTTCCTAGCTGTGTGTGACCTTGGCAGATTTTCCTTTTGTAGTCATGGCTTTCTTATTTATAAAATAGGGATAATTATGTAAAGGTTGAGGTTCTCTATATAATTCCATAAAATACATTTTGTTGTTTTTTTGAGACCAGGTCTTGCTGTTACCCCAGGCTGGCTTGGGACTCACTATGTAGCCTAGGGTGGCCTTGAAGTCACGATCCTCCTGCCTCAACCTCTCGACTGCTGGGATTACAGGCATGTGCCACCATGCCCTGCAAAACAAATTTAATATTGGTATTTGGGAAATATAAGCATCCAGATACATATACAAAAGTCAATAATTTAAGTAACTGAAATCCAATGTTTAAAATACCTAAACTGTGGGTCTGGGGGTGTAGCTCAATGGTAGAGCATGTGCTTAGTATAAGCAAGGCTCTGGGTTCATTCTCTAATACCAAAAACCAAAAAACTCACCTATCCAATTTTTCCTTTCTTTCTTTTTTTTTCTTTTCTTTTATTCATTTATTTTATGGTATTGAGATCTATTGTGTGGTATGGGGGGTTGAACCTATGGACTTTTGCATGCTGGGCAAGTGCTCCACCACTAAGCTGCACCCCCAGCTCCTTTTTTATTTTTATTTTAAGACAGAGTCTGGCTAAGTTGCACAGGCTGCTCTGGCCTCACACTCATGAACCTCCTGCCTCCTGAGTCGTTGGGATTACAAGCGTGAGCCGTGGATCTAGTTTAATATGACTACACATATCCAAGTATGTCTTCTAATTAAATCCCCCCAATAAAAACATATTTAACCAATAAAAACTAAGTTACAAATGATTATGTCACCAAAATACATTTTGGTCAGTGGCACTGTTAAGCTGGGATAGTCGAACGGGTTTAACTATATATTCTCAGAAGTGATATAGCACCCGTAATTGCCTGTTCCCTTGTGATTGTAAAGGACCAATGAGTTTCAGGTCCATTGATATTCTTTTGTGGCCATGTTAGCAAGGGTCTGAAAATAGACACGAAAAAACTGCTATGACAATTTAACCATCAGGAACTCAAACCACTTCCTTACCTTTAGTAATCTTCTAGAGCTGCAATATTTTAGGTAATGCTGGCCACAAGAGGAATGATTATTGGTAGCCATATTGCCTAAAACCAGCCTGACAAACCAAGAGACTCTGTTCAGATTCAAACTTTAGAGGTTATTTAGGTATAGGTAACAAATCTGCACTGATAATAACAATTTGATGACTTTTTTTTTCTATACCAGGGGTCTAAACCCAGGGCTTTGGGCCATACTTTGCAAACACTCTACCATTGAGCCACCTCCCCAAGCCCCCTTTTTATTTTTTATAATCTTGAGTCCGGGTCTCACTAAGTTACAGAGGCTGCCTCTGGCCTCAAACTTGCAATCCTCCTGCCTCTGCCTCCCAAGTCTCTGGGATTACAGGTGTGTGCCACTGTGCCTGGCAACCTTTTTTAAACTAAATTTTTGTTCTGCTTATAACACTTAATGATTTGTTTGACTGAATAGATACTCTGGTAGAACCCTCTATAATTTTAAATAATTGAGTGGGATTGTTAGAATCTGGAAAATTTCATTTCAAAGCTAAAAGCAATTTCCATGTCTTTAGAAGTAAGGATTTGGGCAGAGAGAAGTTCATTGGTAGAGCTCTTGCTTAGCATGGGCAAGTCCCTGGGTTCCATCTCAGGACCACTAAGAAACAAAACAAAAAAAGGTATGGATTTGCACATTACTATGAGATATGGTTCCTTTTTTCTGAAAAAGCAAACTGAAGTGCCCTATAGTTTAACAACTAACAAGCTCATCAAGTCTTACTCATTGTACCCATCCCCATTATCCACAGGAAGACATGGTAATTTTGTGACCTTTTAACATTGCAAACCTTAGCTGGATTCTGGAGGCCTGAGTCTGTTCCACCCAGAGGCTTTCAGGACTAAATCTAGGAAAGATGTAAGCTTCTTTAGTTATATCTTTCTTGCTCTCCCATCTCCCAATCCTAATACTATGTTGCTTCTCTTGGTACTCAAAGTTCCACTATCCTAAGCCAGGCACGGTGGCGCACGCCTGTAATCCCAGCGGCTCCAGAGGTGGAGGCAGGAAGATCACAAGTTCGAGACCAGAGGCAGTCTGCGTAATTTAGCGAGACCCTGTCTCAAAAAGTGAAAAAATGGGCTGAGGTTGCAGCTCAGTGGCCCAGCACTTGCAGAGCATACAAGCGCGAGGCCCTAGGTTCAACCCCCAGAAAAGTTCCACTACTCTTTTAGCAACCAAAAACTTTCATTGTGCCTATCCAGGAATAGCCCCTACATAGCTACCATACCATGTGCCTTCATATCCTCAACACCTTTTTGGAGTGTTTTTTTCTGCCTCATTACTTTATTGGAAATCTGATTCTCCTCTGACTTTATCTTTTTTTAGACAGAGTCTCATTGTGTAGCCCAGGCTGGCCTCAAACTCCTAATCCTTCTGCCTCAGCCTTCTGAGTACTGGGATTACAGGTATGTGCCACGATGCCCAGCTTGATTCTCCTCTGGGAACACCATTTCCTTTGCAGACATGCTCAATGAGGGCAACTCACTTTCTCAACACACCACATTGCATAGTCTAGGAGATGGGGATGTTTTTCTTCCACGTTGAAGAATGCCATGTTCAAACTATTACTCCCTCTTTTGAGCTCCATACTGTTTGTAAGGCTATGCTACTGCTTCCCCCATTTGGTCCTTCTTATCTACTGAATTCTTGGGCAATCTTTTGATATTCACTGAAGGCTTTAGCAACTGCCCCTTAGTCTTCCTCTTTATCAAAAGCCCTGATGCCATAATTCTGGGGGACTTCAGTGTCCATGTGGTCAACTCACCCATTACACTGGCTATTTTATCCCTTGACTTCCTTGTTTCCAGTGAATTTCTCCTTCACCTACCCACTCACTCAAACAGTTGCACTCTAGACCTTGCAATCAGCAGCTAGTTTTCCTAATTCAAAATTCTGCTTTCTGATCAATCCTCCTGGTATACCATTTTCCCCTAAATTACCCCACTACACTGATTTTTCTTCAATAAAGGGATACTTTGTTGGCTATCAGCACTGACTCAGTTTCTCTTCCATGCTATCAGGACTCCACTCTTTTCCACTATCCATCTCTCAAGGGAATGTGACTCTATTTCACCAGTTTAGGGGTAAGTACTGATTCAAATGATTTTCAAATCAAATGGTCGGTGGAAGTTCCTATCCAAGCTCCCACAAAGTCAAAACTATTTGCATAAAATAGTCATTATTTCTCTTTTAAAATTTTTATTAATTTCTTATCCTTTTAAAGAAATAAGAGTTTTGAGCCATGTTTGGTGGTGCACACAGGTAATCACAGCACGTGGGAGACTGAAGTAGGAAGATCATGAATTCAAGCCCAGCCTGGGCTACACGGGGTAATCCTATCTAAAAAAAAATGAGAGGAGTTGGGGGAGAAAGAAAAAGAAAGAGAGAGTCAGAGTCAATCTTGCTATGTTGTGTTAGGTGGTCTCATACTCCTGGGCTCAAGCTATTCCCCTGCTTGGGCCTCTTGATGAAGGAACAAGTGGAAGTTGTCTTGAAGGACTTGGTGAAAGACAAGACTCCAGGAATTGATGGAATTCCAACTGAGATGTTTTAACGAACAGATGCGGCACTGGAGGTGCTCACTTGTTTTTGCCAAGAGATTTGGAAAACAGCTACCTGGCCAACTAACTAGAAGAGATTCATATTTGTGCCAATTCTCAAGAAAGGGGATCCCTTGGAGGTGGAAATTATCAAACAATATCATTAATATCTCATGCAAGTAAAATTTTGCTAAAGATCATTCACAAGTGACTACAGCAGTATATAGATAGGGAACTCCTGGAAAATCAAGCCAGATTCAGAAGAGGATGTGGAACCAGGGACGTCACTGCTGATATCAGATGGATATTAGCTGTATGCAGAGAATACCATAAAGATGTCTATCTATGTTTTATTGAGTGTGCAAAGGCATTTGACTGTGTGGATCATATCAAATTATGGATAACATTGCAAAGAAAGGGAACACCAGAGCACTTAGTTGTACTCATGAGGAATCTGAACATGGGCCAAGAGGTAGTTGTAACAGAAAAAGGAAACACTACCTGGTTTAAAGTCAATAAAGGTGTGTGTCAAGACTGTATCTTTTCACCATATCTCTTCAACCTCTATGTTGAACAAATAATCCGAGAAGTTGGACTTTATGAAGGAGAGTGTGGCATCAGGATTGGAGGAAGACTCATTAACAAGCTGTGTTATGCAGATGACACAACTCTGCCAGCTGAACCTGAAGAACATCTGAAGCATTTACTGATGAATATAAAAGAACACGGCCTTCAGTATGGATTGCACCTCAATAGTGAAAAAACACACATCATTACACCTCGGTCAGTAGGCAACTTTATGATAAATGGAGAAAAGATTGAGGTTGTCCAAGATTTTGCTTTACTTGATTCTATAATCAACACCCATGCAAGCGGCAGTCAAGATATAAAAAGATGCATTGCACTGGGAAAAGCTGTTGCAAAAGACCTCTTTAAAATGTTGAAAAGTAAACATGTCCCATCGAAGATGAAGGTGCACCTGACTCATGCCATGGTATTTTCAATTTCATCATATAGCTGTGAAAGGTGGACATTGAATAAAGGAGACAGGAGAAGAATTGATGCTTTTGAATTGTGGTGCTGGAGATGAATACTGAATATACCATGGACTGCCAAAAGAACCAACAGATCTGTCCTAGAAGAAGTGCAACCAGAGTGCTCTTTGGAAGCAAGGATGACTAGACTGCACCTCACGTATTTTGGACATGTTTTCAGGAGGGACCAATCCCTGGAGAAGGACATCATCTTTGGGAAGAGTGGCAAGTCAATGAAGAAAGGGAAGACCCTCAGTTAGATCGATCAATGCACTGACTGCAACAATGGGCTTAAACATAAAAAAGATCATGTGCCTGGCAGAGGGATCAGGGAGTGTTTTGTTCTGTTGTACATAGGATCATTATGAGTTGGACTCTACTCAACAGCACCTAACAACAACAACTGCTGTAGTTCAGAGCTAATATCATTTTTCAACTGGAATATATATATATATAGTTGTTGTTGTTGTTAGGTGCCGTCGAGTCGGTATCCGACTCATAGTGATGTTCATAGGGTTTATCAATGGCTGACTGTTTTGGGATTGCCTTGGGAGTGGATTGCCAGGCCCTTCTCCCATTTTTGCGGTGCTGGGAATTGAGCTCGGGTCCTCAGAGACTGCAGCGCAGCGCTCTACCAACTGAGCTAAATCCCAGCCATATACATATATATATATATATATATATATATATATATATATATATATATATATTTGCAGTGCTGGGATCACACCCATGGAGCTACCCTCCAGGCCCAAGAGATGTTTTTCAGAAGCAAACTGTTTAAAACCCTTCAATAGCTTCTCTATGCTCCTAGAATAAAAAACAAAATCTATAGATCCTCATCTTTCTCATCCATCCCACCTCTATCTTCTATCATACAGATCACATTCCCAAACCTCTCATCCTGCACTTTTTTCTTTTTTCCATATCATTTATCACCTTCTGTCTACAGTTGTACCACCATGGTGTCCGATCCTGTCAGATCTCGGAAGCTAAGCAGGGTTGGGCCTGGTTTGTACTTAGATGGAAGTCTTCCTGGGAACACCAGGTGCTCTATACTTGGGAGAAGGAACTGTCAGCCCACTGCGAAGCAATCAGTCATTGAAAACTCTATGAATAGCAGAAGAGCACTGACATAGTGCCGAGCGTGGCACTGTGTTGGGGAGTGTTTTGTTTTATTGTACATAGGGTCACTGTGAGTTGGACCTGACTTGACAGCACCTAACAACAAAAACAACAACACTCTATATACTTTACTTTGACTATTGTTTCTTATCTGTCTCCCTCTTCTAGAATGGGAGCTCATGAGACCCTAAATCTTTGGGGTTCTTTCATATAGCTGGTTCCTTATTTTAAGTTGGATTTTGTCCCTCACCAAATTTGTATGTTGAAGCCCTAACTCCTAGTACCTGTTTGTGACTATAAGATGTCATTGCTGTTGTTGTTGGGTGCTGTCGAGTCATATCTGACCCATAGCAACCTTCATAGGGTTTTCGATGGCTGATTGTTTTGGAATTGTTTTGGTAGTGGGTTGCCATGTCCCTCTCCTGTTTTTGCAGGGCTGGGAATCAAACCCAGGGCCTCTAAGACCTCAGAGCGGTACCCTATCAACTAAGCTAAACCCCAGCTAGACTATAAGATAGTGTCTTTTTTTCTTTTTTATGGTACTGGGGGTAAAACTCAGGGCCTCTCACATGCTTTGCAAGTGCTCTACCAGTGAGCTGTACCCTCAGCCCAATTTTACAGTTTATTTTGAGTCAGGGTCTTGCTGAATTACACAAGCTACCTCTGGTCTCCAACTTGTGATCCACCTGCCTCTGCCTTCTGAGTTGCTGGGATTACAGAAGTGAGCCACCATGCCTGGCTTAAGATAGGGCCTTTGAAGAGATAATTAAGATAAAATGGGGTCACCTGGGTTGGTCCTAATCCAATCTGGCTGGTGCCCTTATAAGAAGACAACATTGGAACACATACACTTACAGATAGAGGACCACATGAAGACACATGGAGAAGATGCCCATCTACATGCCAAAAAGAGATGCCTCAGGAGGAAACTAACCCTGTTGACACCATGATCTTGGACACCTCAGCCTCCAGAACCGTAAACAACCGTAAACTGTTGTTTAAGGCACCTAGTATGCAGTACCTTGTTAGTGGGCACCCTTAAAAACTAATACAACCCCCAAACCTGTACAACAGTTCCTGGTGCACAGTGAGACTCAGTAAATATTTGCCAGAAGAATAAATGAACGTGAGGCCCTGCATGTTCTTGGCCCTGCTGAGCTCTCCACCCTCATCCCATGCAACTTTTCCCTTTGATCTCTCAATTCTATCTAAACATGTCCAAACAGGACATTCCTGAACTCCTGAAATATGTCCTGGTCTTTCACCACTGAGGACCTTTGCCCACCATTCTTTTTGCCTGGAGTCTTCTCCCACTCATCCTGTCAAACCCTCCCACAACTCTAGCACCACAATTTCCCACTATTCATCCTTCAGGTTTCAAATTAAATTTAAAAAATATTTTTCAAACATACTGATTCCGGTGTAATGGACATAAGCACAAATTTCACTTATTTAAAATGTATAATTGGGTCAGTTTTGATGTATATATATACCCGTGAAACCATCACTACAATCAAGAGAGTGAACATATCTACCACTTCCAAAAGTTCCCTGATGCCCCTTTATCACCATTCCATTGCCTCCCCCTCCCACCTTCATCTAGGCAATCTTTGATCTGCATTCTCTGGCTATTGGTTAATTTGCATTCTCTAGAGTTTTATATAAATGGAATAATTCACTATATACTTTTGGCTATGATGTGGCTTCGTTGACCCAGAACAATTACTTAGAGGTTCATCTATGTTGTTTTGTGTACTAGTAGTTCATTTTGTTGTTGTTGTTGTTGTTGTTGTTGTTGTTGCTGTTGTTGTAGTTGTTTTAGACAGGGTCTGGCTATGTAGTCCAGGCTGTCCTCAAACTCATAATGTAGCCCAGGCTTGCCTTGAATTCATGATCTTTCTGCCTCAACCTCCTGAGTGCTGGGATTATAAGCATGAGCCACCATGCCTGGCTAATTCACTCCCTCTTACTACTGAGGAGTATTCCATTGTATAGGTACATCACAGTTTGTTTATCCATTTGTCTGTTGATGGACATTTGTGCTACTTAGGGTTTGTAGCTATTACAAATAAAACTGCTATGACCATTTATGTACAATCAGCTTTAATCCTATCATTTTTCAAGGAAATGTTTTCTGGCCTCCATATTAGTTTCGGTCCTCCTGTTCTGCTCTCTCATCTATTTATCTCTTCTCTATCTAGATGTGTGTGTGTTCCACTTACAAGGAATGTTGTGTGGGTTTGGAAGAAAGACTTGGATAAATCACCCACTATGGACAGATCCATAGTGAGACAAGTAGAATTAATTTTTTTTTTATTGTGTGGGATGAGGATAAAAGGAAGGAGAGAACATAATCTTTGGATTTGTCGATTTTCATCTGACAAACACATGATATATGGCCAATTTCAAGTGTATTGGTCTGAGCTAGTATAGCACTTGCCTAGCATGTACAAGGTCCTGATTTCCATCCCCAGCACCAGAAGAAAACACACAAAATAACAGTATCAAAAACTTACTGGCTCAAGCATATTTGGCTTTTTGTTTAAGAGACTGATTCCTACCAATCTCATAATAATCAGATCAATCAACTTTTTAAACTAAAAACGAATAAGAAAAAAATACGCTGTTCTTTCAGTGCCGAGGATCAAACCTGGTGCATGCTAGGCAAACACTGTGCCACTGAGCTCCTGGTCCATTACACTGCTTTTTAATTAATTTATTTATTCATTCATTCTCTAAAGACAAGGTCTCGCTGTCTTGCCCAGGCTGACCTCAAACTCACCCTCCTCTTGCCTCAGCCTCACTAGTGCTGGAATTACAGGCATGCACCTCCACACGTGGCTGTATTTTTTTCTTTCTTCTTTCTTCTTTTTTTGCGGTATTGGGAGGTTGATCCCAGGACATCTTGCATCCTAGGTAAATGCTCTATCACTGAGCTGTGCTCTCAGCCCCCCCCTTTTTTTTTTATTTTGAGACAGAGTCCCAGTGAATTGCGCAGGCTGCCTGTGGCCTTGAATTTGTTGTGATCTGTCTCTGCCTCCCAAGTAGCTGGGATTACAGACGTGCACCACAGTGTCCTGCTGCTCTGCTTTAAAATTTATTGTATATTTTAAATTTTATTATTATTATTATTATTATTATTATTATTATTATTATTATTTTGGGTTTTTTTGGGACAGCGTCCCACTTTGTAGCCCAGGCTTGCCTGGAACGTGCAGGTGTGTGCCGTCATGCCCGGCTTTGCACTGCTTTTTTATTTTTAAATGTATGTATGCATGTATATATATATGTATGTATTGAGACACGGTCTCACTATGTAGCCGTGGCTGGCCTGGAACTCGCTATGTAGATGCTGGCCTCAAACTTGTCCTCCTGCCTCTACCTCATGAGTGCTAGAATTAGTGGCATGCGCCACCATGCCCGCTTTCTTGCACTGCATTTTTAAAGAAACAGTCTATTCCTATGATTTCTGTTTGTTTGGGGGTTCTGCCATTTATGCTACTTTCCTATATCCCTTAACCAAATATCCACCAGCTATGACCTTCTGCTTATTCCATTCTCCTTGCATGCACTTCCTCCCCAAACAAAGACCTCCTCCTCCCCTTATTCCAGTCTGTTGTTTTCACAGCTCTTTCCTACCCTGTGACTGGCTGCTGGATTTGATCCATCAGCCCAGAACCTCATCACTCAATGGAGGTAAGAGGCCCACCCAGCCACCTGGCTCAAGTTCCAGGCATACAGAGCCCCGCTTCCAATCCTGCTAGACCTAAAAATACACCAACCACTGGCAGGTGGCTGGGCTATTTTCAACCTTGGGGGCCTCAGGAATCAAGGGATTCATGCCAGGCCAGGAAGCAAAAAAGCATGCCCTTATTGGTGGGCCTCAGATAAAAACAGATGTCTTGTGACATGGGTTCAACTGATTCTCAATTCTCAATTTACTGGCATTGCCTTTTTCTGTTTCCCTTTTTAGGCTCAAACACATTCTCTAGTTCCACCCTAAAACATGAACCTCGGACAGCATATGCAGATATTGGGAGGGTAGAGTGGGAGGCTGGAGGAACATATTTTTTTCAACTTGCCCAATCCCATGTAGTTCTCAGGTTACAGAGGAGCTGTGAAATAGCACTGAGTGACTTCTAATTTCTCTACAGTTTCCGGCTTAAACATCACACATGTCTAGAAAGTGGGTCATGGTGCCTATTTCTGCTGGCAAAATTAAAGTACTATTATTATCATCCCCATTTTATAGAGGAGGTAACCGGAGGACCAGAGAGGTTAAATACCATCCAAGCTCACACAACTACATAGTGGAAAAGCCAGAGCCAGGATATAAACTCAGATATGTCAGATCCCAAAGCTTACTCTCTTTATCACTATTGCTCAAACCATTCTCAAATTGTCTCCCAGAACTGTATCAAGTGAATGACCACCTGGCAAGCAATTTCAGCATCAGAATTTGCATCTCTGTTTACAATTCTAATAGTACCAAAGAGTGCTATTTTACTTGTTTTTAATCCAAGTGACAAGAACAGAGATCAACCTAATATATAGATGACATATTTGCTCCAAATGAAGGCAGATGATATAAAAGTTATTTCAGAGGAAGTGGGTTTTTCTTGTTGTTTTTTGTTTGTTTGTTTGTTTGTTTGTTTGTTTGTTTCTGGGACAGGGTATCCATATGTAGTCCAGGCTGGACTGGAACTCACTATGTAGTTCAGACTGGCCTTGAACTCAACCTCCTGAGTGCTGGGATTACAGATGTGCACCACCACATCCAGCTCAGAGGAGGCATTTTAATAATGCACATACTAATATTCACATCGAGTAAAACGGTTTTATTTCAGTAAAACACCACCACACATCATAAATAAATTAATGTTATTAATTTGAGTTGTATTGTTTTTTTTAATTTTGTTTGCACTTACTATGCAAATTATCATGGTTTTAGAGTTGTTTAACTGCTATAAGCATAAGACATTTATGTCTTGTTTTATGTTGTCATATATTTAAGTAATGTTGGAATAAGATATCAATGGCTGATTGTTTCAGGAGTGGGCTTGCAGGTCCTTCTTTCAGTTTTGCAATGCTGGGTATCAAACCTAGGGCCTCAGAGTGCACAGAGCCATACTTTACCTACTGAGCTGAACCCCAGCCCATAAGATATCATCACTGAGTAGTTCATTTCCTTTTTGTCATTGTTTTTGGTTTTTGGTTTTTTGAAGGAATTCTTTTCAGACAGAAAGTGACCAGACATTGCTCATATTTAAGAAACTACCATACAGGGCATTGAAGACAGTCAAGAGCTGCATGACTGTTCAGGGATTATTATTAGAATTTTGTAAAAAAAAAAAAAAAAAAAAGTAGAATTTTGTTTTTATTGACATTATTACCTTGGTGAAATCTCAAAGGTTCAGGGTGACCCTGGCCTCCCTTCACCCATTGGTGCACATGTGTAATAAAGCTATGAGTCTTTGATACTCCTTGGCTATTTGTTCTACTTACTGTATGTTAGTCGTTTGTCTTTTATGTTGTTGTTAACAGTTTGTACCATTTTATCAGGTTTTTTTCCAAGTAAAAGTGATGCAAGCTGGGCACCATGGTGCACTTTTGTAATCCCAGCTATTCAGCAAGCTGAGGCAGGAAGGTTGAGAGTTCCAGGCTAGAGGCTGTTTGTGCAATTTATCAAGATCCTGTCTCCAAATAAAAAAATAAAAGGGGCTGAGGGTGTGGTTCAGTAGTATAGTGCTTGCCTAGCATTCCCTGAGTTCAACCCCTAGTACAAAAAAAAAAATGATGCAGTAGCAGGACTTAAGGTGAGAAATAAAATTAAAATTGTGTATAATTTCCTTTCTATTTCTATCTACTTTCAAACCTGGATGGAGTTCAGAAATTGGGCAAAAGATGCTTCAGAGTGATTCTCCACTCCCTACCTTCCCCTGAAATAAAAGAAATGAGACCAAAACTCCTCATTCCATCCCAAGAGGAAAGAAAAATGTTTGGGGCAACACAGACGGGGACTCCAATTCTGGCTTTGCCATTTACAATCCATTCAATCTGAGCCTCAGTTTACTTAAATGCAAAATGAGGATAAAATAACATTTCCAACCTCAGAGAGCTATAGTGAAGATAAAAGTAAGGGAAATTTTAATGTATGTATATCATCTAGGCGATGTCTGTCACAAAACAGGTACTCACAAAACAGTCATTATTATCAGCTTCAAATTTCTCCCCTATCAGCACTGCACGAATGTTTTATTAACTTGCTAATTCCTTCTCTCCACAGCACTATTTTATTCCTTTTCTTGTCATTCTTTCGGGGCAGACATATGGAAAATGCTTAAGAAATAATGTTAAGCCCACCTACCCAAATGTTGAGAGAAAATAAAAATGTATCAGGAGCTTGCAACCAAGGCTGGATTTTTGTCTCACTCACTGCTGTTTATCCAGTCCTTAGAAGAGTGATATGACTTTTAAAAGTACCTGTAGAATGAATGAATGAACTGTGGGAAAATCTGGACACAGCTGACCAAAGACTGAAGAAAGCATCCACAAAAACTATTGGATTCAGTTAGAGCAGAGGATTATAGATGAACTTCCTCTCTCTCTCTCTCTCCCTTCCTTCCTTCTTTCTTTCTGGAAGATTTTAATGTCATGTTACACCTACAATTAAAACATGGGAAAATAAATGTGTTTAGTTTGACTTACGGAAAATTACACATTAAATATTTCAGTGAGACATACCAAAGGAGCCATAAATGTATTATTAAATTATAATCCGCATTAAGCAGGGAATGTTACTGGGAATGTTCTTTGGTCTTTTTATTGCACTCCAAGGAGGAAATATCAGAAAACTTTGAAGCATTCCTGCTTGTCAAATAACATTTGAAAAAGGGCGATTTGGCAATGGGTGAAATGTCATGCATGCCTCAGCATGTGAACCTAATAAAGCTGTTTTAGAGAGCTTGGTAGGTAGATTTATTAAAATTCAGTCTTGTAATAATTTACTATTTTTAGTGTATAGAAAATGAACTATATTCTGGCAGATGCAGTGGTGCACACCTGTAATCCCAACAACTTGGAGGATGAAGGCAGGAGGATTGCAAATTCAAGGCCAGAGGTAGCCTGCATAACTTAGTGAGACTCTGTCTCAAAATAAAAAGTAAAAACTAGGCTGAGGCTGCAGCTCAGTGGTAGAGTACTTGCAAAAGCATGCATGAGGTTCTAGGTTCAATTCCCAGTTTTAAAAAAAAAAAAAAGAAGAAGAAGAAAAAGAAAACAAAGAAAAGAAAAAAAAGAGAAAGAGAAAAAAAGAAAGAAAATGGACTATATTTTAAGCTTTTGTGTTTGGGCTCTAGAAGTTGATTTTTTGTTGTTTGTTTGTTTTGCTTTATTTTTGTTTTTAATGGATTTTTTGGATACAGGGTCTCACTGTGTAGCCCAGGCTGGCTTCGAACCCATGTCATGCTTCGGCCTCCCAAATGCTGGGATTACAGGCATGTGCCACCATGCCCAATACAGCTCTAGAAGTTTTGGGTGTATTTGGAAAGAGTTCAACCTTCTCTTTTTACAGATGGGAAAACTAGGCTCAGTTTGGGGATGTGACTTGTTCAAAGTCATATCTGTATTTATATCCCCTATCATCTTTATCCCAAATTGCTTGGGTTTTCAGGCTGGAGGTGTAGTTAAGTGGTGGAGTGCTTATCTAGTATATTCAACGGCCTGGGGTCAATTCTCATCACCAGGAAAAAAAAAACAATTGTTTGAGTTTTCAAAGTGCTTTGACACACCTTCTGGCCTCTCAGGTTCTCCATGGGCAAACTGGGGAAAAATATGGGAACTGCCTTATTCAATGAGATAACTTAGCCTTCAGTAAGTTTTAGCTACTATGTAGCTGTTATTACCTTTACCATGTGATAGTGATTATCACATGGAATCTTCTACACATCCTTGGGAAACAGGCAGCATAGGCCTTGCCATCATTTCACCTATGAGTCTATTTGAAAAGCAGAGGAGTTAAATGGCTCTTCTAACATGTAAATATGGGCTGGGGTATAGCTCAGTTGGTAGAATACTGGTCTGCAGGCCTGGGTTCAAACCCCAGCACCACAAAAACGGGAGAAGGATGTGGCTATCCACTCAAGAAGCAATCCTGAAACAATCAGCCACTGAAAACACTATGAGGGTCGTTGAAAACCCTATGAGGGTCGCCATGAGTTGGACCCAACTCCATGGCACCTAACAACTACAAGCTTGTAAGTAGGACAATCACACCTAGAACTCTGATAGTTTACACCCAGTGCATCTTCAGGATCCTTTCAAACTCTAAAATTCTGAGGCTTCTATTTAAAGAAGTCTCATGGCCAGCCTGTGAAAAACTTGCAGCCTATTTTGTCTCAGAGGACAAGAAAGTAACAGAGGGCAGGGCCCACACTAGATGACACTGAAGGGAGCCAGTGTTACCAAACCAGGCCAATTTTTGCCACCACCTAGTAGGGCAGTTGCTGAAACAATGAGTTTTGCAAAAGCGAAAGGGTCTTTTGCAAGGTGGCTGAATGTGAAGGTGGGAGACCCAAGTCTCAAGTTGACCTCCTTGAAGATAGAACTTGGTGATATTTATGGGATAAGGAAGCAGGGTGGTCTGAGGCATGGAGAAAGGTGGTTAGAGGTGAAGTAGTCAGTAGTCTGTGCATGTGGAATCAAACTTCATGGCTCTTCATGGGATGCATGCTCAGAAAATGGTGGCATTGATACGGAATGAGAGTGGAGTTTTCAGCTCTCTGACATCAGTCACCCTGAAAAGTAATCTAGGCAACCATTATCATCATAACTCAGAGGTCAGAGATGTTATCTGCAGCAAAGCTATAGATCAAGCTAGTGGATACTAAAAATGTATAGCTCAGTTGAGTGACCTCTCATATTAGTGATATTTAAAGTCAACTACAAGCAAATAAGGGCTGGGATTTAGCTCAGTTGGTAGAGTGCTGCGCTGCAGTCTCTGAGGTCCCGAGTTCAATTTCCAGCACTGCAAAAATGGGAGAAGGACCTGGCAAGCCACTCCCAAGGTAATCCCGGAACAGTCAGCCATTGAAAACCCTTTGAGGGTTGCTATGTCAGATACCGACTCGACAGCACCTAACAACAACAACAACACAAGCAAATAAGGGCTGGGATTTGGCTCAGTTGGTAGAGCACTGCTCTGTAATCTCTGAGGTCCTGAGTTCGATTCCCAGCACTGCAAAATGGGAGAAGGACCTGGCAATCCACTCCCAAAGCAGTCCCAAAACCGTCAGCCATTGAAAACCCTATGAGGGTTGCTGTGAGTCGGATGCGACTCAACGGCACCTCACAGCAACAACAACAAGCAAATAGGGCTGGTGTTTAGCTAAGTTGGGAGAATCCTGCTCTGCACTCTGAGGCTCTGGGTTTGATCCCCAGCACTATAAAAAGAAATGGGAGAAGGACCTGGCAGCACACTACCGAAGCAATCACCAAAGCAATCAGCCACAGAAAACCCTATGAATAGAAGAGAAGCACTGACATAGTACAGGGCATGGCACAGTGTCAGGGAGTGTTTCCTTCTTTTATACATAGGGTCGCTATGAGTTGGACCTGACTGAATGGTGTCTAACAACAACAACAACAACAACAATAACAAAAACTAAGGGAGAGTGTGGAGAGTCAGAGTCAGAGAAGTAAAAAGTACAAAGGTTGGTTAGTATATGTGATAAAAGGGCAGCTGTGTTTATTGACTAGCAATTATCTATGTTAGGATAACGTCTTTCCACAGAATCTTTGGGGCTGAAGTCTCATCCTTTTCATGGCTACATTCTTGAGAATGGCTCTCAAGTCTTTGAGAGATGATTCTGAGCCACACCCACAAAATATGTATTTATAATTGCAAGTACTAATTTT
This sequence comes from Pedetes capensis, assembly GCA_007922755.1. Lineage (NCBI taxonomy): Eukaryota > Metazoa > Chordata > Mammalia > Rodentia > Pedetidae > Pedetes > Pedetes capensis. The sequence continues at coordinate 5,199 of VMDO01020383.1, read as the reverse complement.
AGTAAATGCCCAGCAGAAAGGTTTCGGCCCACTGAACAAGGACTCAGTTTTGTTCTCCCTTTCCTTTTCTACTCTTCAATTTTGAGGAATTTGAGGTGACAACTGATCTAGCTACTTCCTCCTGAATGAGGGCATAGATCTGGGTTAGAGGAATAAAACTTTGTAGCACTCATGTGGAAATATTCATGGGTTCTCTGGGTAGTTAGTGAACTAATATCAGAATACCACTCTTTTTTGCTGGGCAGGTAGTACATAAGAAGGGGAAAAACTAGATTTTAAAAAATGGTTTGGCCAGAGGCAGCCTGTATAACTTATCGAGACCCTGCCTCAAGATAAAAAATTAAAAATAGCTTGGAGGTGAAGTTCAGTGGTATAATGCTTGCAAATTATGCACAAGGCCCTGGGTTCAGCCCATCAGTACTGGAAAAAAATAATTAAAAATAAATAGGCTGAGTACAGTGGCACACACCTGTAATCCCAGCAACTCAGAAGGGGGAGGCAGTAGGATCACAAATTCAAAGCCTGAGGCAGCCTGTGTAACTTAGAAAGACTCAAAATAAAAATAGAAAATGGGCTGGGGGTGCAGCCCAGTAGTAGAGCACTTGCAAAGTATGTGTGAAGATCTGGGTTCAACCTCCAAGTAAAAGGAAAGGAAAGGAAAGGAAAGGAAAGGAAAGGAAAGGAAAGGAAAGGAAAGGAAAGGAAGAAGAAAGAGAGAGAGAGAGAGAGGGAAGGGAGAAAGAAGGAAAGAAAGAAAAAAAGAAGAAAGAGAGAGGGAGGGAGGGAGGGAGGGGAGAAAGAAGGAAAGAAAGAAAGAAAAAGAAAAAGAAAGAAAGAAAGAAAGAAGAAAGAGAGAGAGAGAGAAAAGAAAGAAAAGAAAAAAGAAAGGAAAGAAGAGAAAGAAAGAAAGTTCCGTGTATATAAGCACAACCTTAAAAAGGAGGCATATACTTATACCTAAAAGCACAAAAGTCTCTTGTATACTGTAAGGCAGAACATAATAGAGAGGCAAAGCCAGAAGATATCTAACTAATCATGTAGAAGGGCTCTTCTCTCTTTCCAAATGGTTCTGTGGGCATGGATAACCAAAAAAGTGTATTAGAATCAGTGACAGTAGTTACTCTTTTGTCTTTACTTAAATGGAGATTCCTTGTCAGGGCTGTAAGCATTGCCTTCTGTGCAGAGGTACCTGGTGGAAGCGTTTCCACTTCCCATGCCTTTTTTTCTGGGTTACTATCACATACCCATGCTCTACATTGTCCTTGGTTCATAAAACTGCTCCTGTCTGTGAACATCTCAAAATCTGGATTCTCCCATGGCAGGTCTGTTAGGTTGGGATGGCTAGAATAAATTTGTTTAATTTTCTGGATACAATCACGTACGAGTTCTTCAGCATTAGTCGGAAGCCGAGTGGCTGGGTTTAAGGTTGAAGCTGTTTTCAGAGTGACACTAGGATTGACTAATCCTATAGCTTGATACTTTCTTAGTCTTCCAGATGTGACCCAATATTTCCCCACTTTTATACCAATAAGAGAAGTATGGAGTGGGGTGTGTCTACAATGGTGAGCTGGCCCAAGGAAAATTTCTCTGCTTCTTGTGGTAAATCACAAGTCATATGAGCCATCCTTTAGTCATTATATCTAGAGGCTTTGAGAAATATGCAATAGACTGCTCATATTATCTAAATGTTAGTAATACTTCAGATGCTTCTGAGCTGCAAAAGGTATATATTTACAATTGTAAGCCCTTCTTTTAGTAAATCTGCAGCAGATGGTTGTGGCCTATCAGAGCAAGGGATTGGTTTTACCAACACCCTGATACTAATAACCCAGTGTGTCCCATAAACTATATTTAGTTCATACAAATTCCACTGTCTGAGCATATTGTCTTCCCCCAGTACTGGGAAATAAAAGAAACAGAAAAGCAATTCTATTTAGTAAGTATACGCCACACAATGAGCATGAGATAAAAGTAAATCAACTTGACAGGATTTATGGCCAGGTATGGATAACGTGCTTTGTGGGCAATTTGTAGGATTTATGGAGAATAATTCTAGCCAGGCATAGTGGCGCACTCCTGTAATCCCAGCACTAAGGAGGTGGAGGCCGGAAGATTGTGAGTTTGAGGCCAGCCTGGGCCACATAGAGAGTTCAGAGCCAGCCTGGGATGCATAGCAAGACCCTGTCTCAAAAAAAAATAATTCTAATGTGATTTGAACTTGACATACTGACTTTATACTTGACCTTCACTTTAGGCTCACATTAGATTAATGCTGTAATACCACAAATGCTATCACTACCATTAATAGCTACCACTTAATGAACAATAACTGCATGCCAAAGTGCTAAGTGCTTTTTAAATTGCATTATCTTGTTCAGTTACCAAAACAATCTTATGAGGTAGGTATTTAATTATCCCCATCTTAAGTGGGCATTTATACTACTAGTCATACTACTAATATAATAAATAATAAATAAATAAATAATAAAGATCACTTGTCCAAAGTCTTAATAGTTCATAAGTATCAGACCCAGAGTTGGAGCCTATATTGGTGAGGCTACAGAGATATCACTCAGAAAATGTAATGGTCATGATACCTCTGTGGGAACTTGTATCTAAAAGCCCTAGAACTCCATTTGGAATGCACACATTTTCTGAAAACAGGCATTTAAGTCCAGGCCAAAACCAAAATGGCTTCCCTGTCACCCTGATAGCAGTTGAGCTGAATTGTGTTTCTCTGGAGCTGTTTGTATTGGCTCTTTTTTAAAAGTTATTTTGTAAGGTGACCATTTTTTTCTATTAATGAAAGTCCAATAGAAACAATGACTGAATTTTCCAAAATCATATAATTTTAGAAAATCTGGTAAAAGTTGGTTTATTTTAAACTGTTTTCCATTTTGCAGTGGACTAGAAATTTGGAGGAAATATTTCCCAATAATGCCTCGGGTGACCCCGGGCAATCCATTTCCTGTCTATGGTCATCAGGTTTTTTTTTTCACCTAAAATGGAGATGATATTTTAAGATTCCATCCAGCTCTAACTGTATGAGATGAAATATTTCTTGATTCTCTTAAATGTTTGGATCATTGTAGTACTTCTAAATGGCTAACTTTACTTTTATCAGTTACTAAATACTAGGATGCCTAGGATGCCTAGGATGTGAGGAAAAAAGCTTTCAAAGAACTCTTCAAAATCTAAGAACTGCTGTTTTTCATGGTGACATATTTGTGCCACCAAATGTGGAAACAACCTGCAGGCATACCAACTACTTGCAAAGAGCCCATCAATAGTGAATGCAAAAATGCAGGGATTTTTCTGAACAATTTAAAAATGTTTCTTAAATATATTTTTCCCAGGCTGGGGGTGCAGTACAGTGGTAGAGTGCTTGCCTAGAGTGCATGAAGCCCTGAGTTCCATTCCCAGCACTCACAATGATGATAATAATAATTCAATAATAATTTTTTAAATCTCACAACCAGGTGTGGTTGCAAACGCCTGAATCCTAGCACTTGGGAAGCTGAGGAAGGAGGATCACGAGTTCTAGGCCATCCTGGGCTACATAACAAGAACCTGTCTCAAAAAAATACACAAAGAAAGCATTAAAAATGTCCATTTTATAAACTTAATGATAACGAAATTTATTTAATAGTTTCTATGACTTCTTAAGTGTCTAAATTTACTATTGTGCTGTATCCTTCATATTTGCTACAGTTTCTGAATTATATCTTTACTTTTCCAAGAGCTTTCTCATTTTCTGATTGCTTTCTCTCATTTTCTGGAGGTAATATGGTACATTCTCTAATCTGTGGGTGCCCTTTTTGATCCTTTCATTATCTGCTTCCTTTAGGGCCAGATATTTCTTCATTCATCTTGAGCTTCTTCTGTTGTTATTTTCGCCAAAATACTTGATGCTTGTTGGGTGAACATTTATATTTATGATTGGACGACTGACGAATTTGAGAAATAGCGTTGAGGGTTGGGGCTGGGCTGTAGCTCAATGGTAGAGCTCTTGCCTAGCATGTGCGAGGACCTGGATTCCAGCCTCGGTAACAGAGAGAGAAATAGAGAGAGAGAGAGAGAGAGAGAGCAAGCTTTGCCTCTGTAAAGATCTATTTACTCCAAGATCATCTTCAGTGAAAAGACTGCCTGACTGTAGCCACCTGCCAGATGCAGGTGGGTCCTGCAGTTTGGGCATTAGGCAGAGAAGCCAGCTCAGGTTGTTCTCCCAACACCTCTATTGCTAAGTCAAGGAGGACTTTATTCTTAGTGAATTTTATCCCTGGGTGCTACTTCCTTTCCTTTTTACCCTCTGGGCCTGCCATAGAGTTTGGATGTAACCCCAGGCTCTATCTGCCTCATTCTCTTGTCCCAGTTTACATTCCTATGGGCCATCCAAGGCAAATTATCTACTTCTTAAAGGAGGAACCTATTGAGATGGGCACTGATTACAAATGCTCCTTTTTATACCTAAGAAACAGGGAGGGACCTTGGATCCCAGCTGGTCCACTCCGACTTCTGTCCCTCAGCCCACTCTATTCTCTGTACCTGTCAACTGCAAGACCTATGAGCTAGTCTTATGAGCTAACTGTGAGTGGGGAGCCTGTCTCATTCACTGCTGTGTCTCCTGAATCTATAGCAGTATCTGTCACCAACTAGATTCTCAGAAAGTTCTTAACTTCATGGTAGAATGCTGAGAACCAAATTATCAGAGGCCTTGTTGCCAGGTTTTTTTATCTTGAAGAAAATGAGAAGTTATTGAAAATTTTTTGAGCAGAGGATTGTCATGATTTCACTGTTTTGACAGGTCATTTTGCCTGCAGAATGGACAACCTAGAGATGTATGAGAAGACTGTTACTATTATCCAAATGAGAGATAATGAGTACTTAAACTAGATGTGTGGCAATGTGGGGAGAGAAAAAGATTAATTTTTAAAACAATTATTGAGTACGTAGTAGGTAGCAACCTTAGTCCTAGATGCTGGGGACATAGCAGTGAATAAAAACTGAGTAGACAGTTCTCAAATGAAGAGGTCCATAAAGCCATGAAACACATGAAAAAGTGCTCAATATCCCTAGCCATTAGGGAAATGCAAATCAAAACAACGCTGAGATTTCACCTTACACCAGTAAGAATGGCCAAGATCAATAAAACAAACAACAACAAATGCTGGCGAGGCTGCGGGGAAAAGGGAACACTTT